>PVKA01045915.1:0-15231 GCA_004027165.1 Ctenomys sociabilis | reverse complement strand
ACTATTTGATCAATTTTCCATGCCTACATCTTGTAATCTGAGCAACTACTTTAGAGATAACAATAAGCAATGTACTAACAATTGCTACTCTCCTATCTTGGAGAGTTTGAAATTTTGTATCATTGTTTTCAGTGTTTTTTTAATTTAAAGTAAAAAAGATGACTACAAACTTTTCATCTTTTTTAAAAACCTTTTATTATTTATTTACTTGATCCAGGTTCTTGCTACATATTTGGACTCATAGTGATCCTCCTGGCTCAGCCTCGTCAACACTAGGGTTACAGGCATGTGCTACCATACCTGGTCTTGGTGGCCAGCATGACACTCCTAGGCCCAGCATGAGGTACTGGGGATTGAACCTGTGTCCTTGTGCTTGCCAGGCAGGTGCTTAGACTGCCAAACTGTCTCACTAGCCCCATTTTTTATCTTTCCATCATATACAAGACCCTCAAAACTGAGCTTTGTACCAGTGCCCACTGTATCATGCATCTTTGTGATGTAGACAGATCTGTATGATTGTATTTAAAGGATTTCTTTAATTGATGGAGGCTAAACAGTTAGTTGACATCTTGGGAAGAGAATTTTATTGTCTGGGGATTTTGTGAAATTTCAGGTTTACAAATTGTGTGGATGTGGGAGTGGGGGACACTTATCCTCTCTCCATTTCCTATCCCAGCAAATAGAATCACTACCATTTTTGGGCCATATCCTCTTTTGTGACCTTCTCTCCATGTCAGAGCCATCCTCCCTTTGAAACTGGAAAGTGCACTGACAACTTTTAGCCTGAGAGGATGAATGCTGTGAGCTTTCATGGGATCCACTTCTATTAAACAATATGTGCAGAAATGGAGCTTTAAGCTCCTGTTGAGGAAAGGAAAGATGGACAGGTACTTTTACTGGGGAACCCTGGATTCCTTTGACAGGACTGTGATTGTAGATGCATTCTGGGGCCATTTATTTCCTCCTGGACACTTCAGTCTACCCTTAGATGAAAATTGTAATCATTTTAGTAAGGCTTCATTTGTGCACGATGTTGAATGCATGCACTCCACTAGGGTTTTATTTCTCTAAACTGGAATATAATAGGGTTTTGATACTGGGAACTCATTGTATACTTTCCCTTAGGAGAAAGGAGACCAGAAACCAAACTATAGGAGCACAATGACCTGGATTAATTGTGCATCCATTTGGACTAAGAAAACACATTAACCAGGGTAGAATGATTCAAAACATGATGAAATGTTTCACTGACATGCCCTTGTATGTATCAAGAATCCTGGTCATATATAAAAGTTGCTTCTCAAAAAGAAATATATATATAATTATATATATATATATATTTATTTAGTTATACATATATACATAATATATATATAACTAAATAAATTTAACCTCTGAGAAGTAATAGTAAATAAAAGGAAAAATTTTGAATTAATAAAATAGTAAAACATTAAACTTATCAAAGTCTATCACATGTATTTGTTGAGTCATTAAGAGGAAAAACTGCCAGAACTTCAGACACGTAGCCTCCCTACTAAAGTTGTTTGTCTCTACTGGCATCAGATGTGTTCATAGCCCAGCTGTCTCAATAAACTCTAATGAGCTAAACATATGTTACTAAATCAAATCTTAGATATTAGAAGAAATATTGAACTTTCACAGGTTTCTGTTCTTTGGAGAATCCAAGTCATGATACAATTTTAAAAGCAATTGTATTCCACACATCAAAACTTCTCCTTTCATCATAGTATGCAATTAGCCAATAGAACAAATATAATTGTAGTATTCATTCCATAAATTCCATGCCCTTTTTTTGCTGAACATTGTGGAAACTCTGAGAACAGAAAAATAATACATTGGGTGTTTTGTTCTTGGAATACTTGTAACTCTGTTAGAAAAATACAAACTAAAAGCCATTGAAACTCAAGTAATAAAAAGTAAGCTGTCCCAAGACTGTGTACAGATTTTGTGCCTGAGTAATCCTTGTATAGAAGTGTTTCATCTACAGGGGAGTCAAAGGAGTATATTTTTAAAAACCCTGATCAGCCACAATCTATTTCATCATACTACAGATAATGGACCTTTATCACAAAATTGGTATTTATTTATTTATTTTTTTGTGGCACCAGGGATCAAACAATCACAGAATTTCTAACTAATAAAAATTTGGATTTAACAATGTCTAAAAAATATTGTTAATGAAAAATTATGAAGCATATATCCGAAAATATATTAGGTAGCTGTTAATATTATTTTACCACTCTATATTATTGATGAAAAGTATTAAAACATTAAGTGAAAAAGCAGGCATAGAATTTTTGTAAAGCTATTTCACAAGAAATACTGTTCTTTGTATGTTAGATATAAGAAGCAACACTATTTAAAAATTTCACTCTAATGTATATTTAGGGTAGCCTGCAATTCCACCTGTGGCTTTGGAGTTTGTTAGTCAGCCATCCTAGCTGAGCTGGACTTAGGTCTTGGAGAGATCATTGTGGTGTTGTCTTGGATCTCCTGTCTCATCTCCCTCAGGGATTTGGCTGGTGTTGGTTTTACTGTGAAGGTCTTGGATGTCCTCTCCTTTCAGGGCCATTCACATTTGTTGGCCGTACTTACATGAAAGAATTAGAGCACTACTAGCTTTCCCATTAAATCTCTTTTGCTCACTTCTTCTGTCACAACCTACTTGAATCCAGCTGAAGAAATTTCCCTGCCTTAGAGGGGCCAAGTGACTAGGTTGGGCCACTGGACCTTACAGACAGCTCTCTTTCTTTTCATTCCACAATCTCATTTCCATTTGGAAAATCCCTGCCAGCCCTACTTTGATACTATTTGATTGACTAATCAGAAAATGAAATCTTGGGGAACATCTTTCAACTTTGCCCACCACCACCGCAAGCTTTCTCCCCACTGAAAACTTGGAGGCAGAAATATCCACTCTTTTTAAAAGGTTAATTAGACATTGATAACCTTCAATGCTTTTACTTAAATATCTCACACATTTCAGATATTCAGAGATATTTCCCCAAAATTCTACATACACATTTAGTATCTCCTGTCCACAGGTATTTCAAAGCGGATTTATAAAGTCTCACTTGAGATGCCTCTTTGCATCCTTTCTTCCACAATGCTCTCACCAATATGTTAGTATGCTATTTCCAAATAATGTACACTTTGGTTGACAGTTTAGCTTATAGAGATCTCAGGGTTATGTCAGAAGGTCACAGGTCAGTAGTGACCTGTTTATTACATAAACTTGATTTTCATGGTCAAGATTCCAGTGCTCAAGGGTAGCTGCACCGTTGTGTCTTTGGAATTTTTTGTTAATTTTGCTCATCACCTCACCATTACTCTCAAAGTTCTGCTGTAAACTTGCCTTTTATGGGCATAGACTAAATTTGAAGCAATAAACTTCTAAAACTAGATGAATGTTGGCTCCCCAACTCTCTTTCTAAGTGTGAAACTACTGGAAATTTTTGTCCTATTTTTAAATAAAGTAATTTAATTGTTCTGCATAAACTTTAACCTCACCAATCATAGACTCCAGGGGAAAAAAATAAGCACCAATATCTTTAAGGTATAAATATGTTCCCATAAAAATTACCTAGCAAGTGGACTCAATTTTTACATTGGAAATTGTAGATACATTCTACTAACAAGAAGAATAATTTAAGTAGAGAGACAGCACCAGACAATAAATCAGAAGGTAGATGATAGACAGAAACAGAAGTTAAATGGAGAAGATAATGGAACCTAGAGTCTGGATAAAAAAATTTGACAAGAAAGGCTGACATATTCCTAAATAGAGATAAAATAGAGATTTTGAAGGAGTTACTAAATAGGGCTTCAAGATGGTGTCATTAAGTGAATATAACCCTGTTTAATAAGAGAGTTACTAAGAGAATTACTTACCAATAGATCTTGAAGAAGGGCTGGAATTCGTCTTGCCTTTTATGCAATGGCAGGAACTACTCCTGCCTGTAAATGCAAGCAGGAGCATACCTATTGTCGTGAAGGGCCACACGAAGCTGTTCATATCCTGTCTGCCTGCTCCGGCCAAGGGGTAAGATGAGGCATGCGATTTTAGCTAGAGGATGTATGTTAGTCAAGATTCTCTACCTGTGAACTGAGCGACTGCACTGCGGATAGAAATGTGGTATAGTAGGGTCATGCTTGGAATGCCTGTCTTTCTGGTCTTCTAAATATGTACTGCTTGTCATAACATACTAATTATGATCAGATTGTATCTCAAGTAAATGTTTTTTTTTTAAAGGGCAATAAATGAAAAAAGGAGACAAGAAAAAAAAGTCACAGGACTGTCCTGCTACAATGATGCATATGGTTAGATTTCTAAATTTCTGTGTAACAATATGTAACTATTTATTCATATTTTTAAGTACTTTTTTATTTTTTTAATTCTTTTTCCATATTCTGTAGAGACTTAAAGTTTAACATATCAATACTTGATGGAAAATACGTGTTCTATCTTATGCCTCAGATGTTTGACATTCAGACAAATAGTGAGGTTAAATCCAACTGCATATGTTGTAGGGTAATAATAAGCTTCTCTTCTGGAGGGTAAACAATCCAAGTTTACAAACCAAAAATTAGAGAAAAAGAAGGGCTGCAAGGTCAACCAACATTTTGGCCCTAGCCTTTCAAGGTCAGTGAGGACTCAGACATAGGAGAACCAATATTGTAACATCATTTAACTCAATTATGTTCCAAATTTTCTAATCAAGGAGACCATGGAGCCACAAGAGGAATGTGATCAATGATGAAGTGTGTGCCTAAGGAGAGTCACATGGAGAGAAAACATTCTCTCAGGCTTTCGCAGAGAGCAAATTGGTCAAGCAATGGCTGTGACTCATCCACACATGGCTGACACTGACAGAAGATCTACAGAGTGTGGTACAGGGTTTCAGGATAAGTCCTGAGGGAACTTGACTATCCTTTTCAGATAAAAAGTTACATTTCTTGTTATTCAGGTCTTGCTTTATCTTAGTCTTAACCATCCAGCAGAAAAGTACAGAAACGAGGTATGAAAAGTGAAGCCATGTTAGTAGGCTGAGCTGTGGAAGGCTCAAGTCAACAGATTCAGATATAGTCAGTCCTGTGGATAACCCACCACTATTTTGGACTACTGGACTATATTGAAATATTTTGCTGAATTCAGGCACCTACAATATTTGAATGGCAATGGAATTCTCATCTCTGACAAAATTAAGCAAAACAGGAGATATAAATGAAGGACAGTTTTGTATCTGTATATACAAAATAGGTAGATGGATAGTTACTTTCTCTTAACTCAATAAGAAGAAAGATTTGTTCTAATAGTGGATAGGATATCATGACTGCATCTTGTGCTATGAATGACTACTACAAAGACAACAATATGCAAAGTAGTAATTGTTGTAAGTCTCCTGCCAACTTGTTTCAAAACTGTTTCATTGCAGTGTTTTCTTCAATAAAATTAATAAAAAAAAGAAATGATAGAAGACTGCTAGATACGTTTTAGAAAGTGGAAAGAATGATGGAATAAATATGTTTGAAGTGAAAAACAAAAAGATTCTCCTGAAAAATTGAATCAATAGAATGTGTGTGAATTCAGAACTTTAAGGGAACCACCTCATAAGATGACGGAAGTTAGCAAGCCCAGGATCTGCAGGGTGGCTGGCTGGCTTGACACCCAGGGAAGAGACAATGCTGCGATCCAAGTACAAACACTTCCAGGCTACAGACCTGGGAGAAGCTGGTGCTGCAGTGTAAGGGCAGAGGCTAGCAAGCTGAGGACTGAGAGAAGATCCGGCACTGCTGTTCAAGAGTAAAAGTACTCTTTGGTGCAATTCCCTCCTATTTGGAGTAGGTTTTTTTTTTTTTTTTTGTCAGATCTACACTTGATTGGATGAGGCCATCTACCTCACGGAAGGAAATCTGCTCTATTCAAGGTGTACAGACTACTTACATGTTAGCCTCACCCATAAACTTTGCCATAAACACATCCAGTTTGGTCACACAGCTTAGACACTGCAGCCCAGTGAAGTCAACACCTGACACTTACCACCCCAGGAGACTTGAAGGACATCTAATTTTATCTTTTGGGTTGTATGGCCTTAATTCTTACCCATTTAAAATTCAGTTTTCACACCTATGAAAGCAATGTGAATGCTACCTGCATGTCTAGCCTAGCCTAATAGCAGCAGGTATAAGCAAACTATTTCAAATCCATTATAATCACTAATATGTATCATTTCCAAACACTGCCTATGTGTCATGCACTGCAGAGTATTTCATTTCAACAGCTTACACATAATATAATCTTAGCCTCATTCCTTTGGGGAATAAATGGTTTATAAGTGATTCGTTCATTTAAGGGATATAGTTAAAAAGGAAAGACAAAATTTCAATCAAGTCATTTCTTACTAAATCTCACACTGTCACATTGGCATCCTCATAGCATGAATCCACTGAAAAATTCAGATTCCTTTTGTCTGCCAAGGCAACCCACAAGGTAGATCTGAACACACAGCTCAAAAAGAGCAGCAGAGCAGAAGCATCATATGCTTCATTGCAACTTAAAATTAATGTGGTCAACGGACATTTATGTCTAAATAAAATGTTTCAAAAGCCTGATTATTATGCAATGATCTTCTTAGCTGAAAATAGGATGTATTTTAACATTCTCCTACAGTTCCTTTCTAATTAATATGAATAGAATCACACCAACATTTCTTGAATAATTGGGTGCTTTCTACACAAATGGTTGCAGTAAAGGGGCAGCCGGAACTGCAGAATGATTCTCTGCTAGCAGAAGGACATCTAATTTAAACCTCCACATAGGCTGTCCAGGCTAGTGTCTTGCTGAAATTCTATTACAGCCTGTGTTCTCTCTCTGCCCGTCTGCACTTAAAGGCAAGGAGCATGTAACAGATCCCAAGGAATGGAATCTGAGCTGTCCTGTAATTTATCTTTCATTTCATCCACTTGTGAAAGGAAACCAAAGCACTTGTCATTTGGGGGAAGACTTACATAATTTTATTAAATGATTGTTGCCTTCTTGTGTTTTTTACCTGATGGGCTGGTGCAACAGAAAATACCACAAGCATCATAGTCACTGTTTTCTTTTCTTTTTTTTTTTTAACTCCTTTGAAGCCCCCAGGTCCATATCAAAGGAAAGAAGATATTAGACAGGTAAGAGAAGTGAGCCTACCTTCTGCCATGAAGAACATAATTTTTGTGTTACCTGTAACTGTCCAACAGAGAACCCAATTTACTGACTCAATACACCTTCCTTGATGACAGTGGTAGAGCCCTGATTTTTCCCTTGGGAGTCAGGAAAAACCAAGCTTGTGTGGATGGATCGTTCTAATCTCATTGCTTTTTCACTTATAGGTTAGGGGGTGAACTGGCCTAGCTTCTGAAATGTAAGGAATCTATCAAAGAACTTTGCAAGAAAAATGTCTTGTTTTTCTAAAAAGAACCAAGGGAAATGATGCTCCCATTTTCCCCAGTAGATCTTACCTTATCTGAATCAAAAAGATCCAGAGTAGAGCTGATCACATTGGGACCATGCAGGAAGCTACCTTGAGTAACTGACACACTATTGATGTTAGAGAAAAAAGGGCCCTGTTATTAATTATAAATGAGCCACTGGAATAAATTTGCCTTGCAACTATTCTCTCTGCCTCATTTGAGAAAAATTATGTTTCCCAGGTTTTTTTTTTAATAACCTGTTGAGGCAAAGTTTTCTGACTTTGGGCTAAAAGCATCCTTATAGCTATGACCAACCTTTTTGATATATGAAAGATCTTCTTCTGATGGATATGAAAGATCTGTGTTAGTTTTTTTTTTTTTTTTTTTTTCTAACAGTGACCTTACCCTTGAATACGGGTGACTCAGGCAGTGCCTCTCATTTTCATAGAAGCATGTGTTGTGGAGGATGTGTTACATGAAAGGCAGACTCGTGCCACACTGCTGGATTTCTGCTCATGGGTTCTCTCCACTGTGTACAGAATAAATATGTGGAACACCAGCCAAGCGTAATTTACTTACGGATGAACAACACTACTAATACAGAGCGCGCGCGAGAGAGAGACAGAGAGAGAGAGAGACAGAGACAGAGACAGAGAGAGAGAGACAGAGAGAGAAATTTCCCTTCCTATAAGCACATAAATGCTCAACTCAGTTGGAGCATGTAGCTGGCAGATCCATAATACTTTATCTGTTAGAGGTGGAGTCAGCAGTAGTGGCGAATAGTATTTACCAGAAGTACAATATGCCCACAATATCATCTTTATTGACATAAAAAACCAGGATAGAGGGCCGTCTTTTGGGTCAATGAGCCAAAATAATAGTTAATGTCATATTTGGGAATCAGGCAACTTATCTGAAGTGCCCCACTGAGGTTTACAGCATACACTTACATGACAGAAGTCATGATTTCCAAGTCTGCACCTAAGATCAGAAAAGGAGTTGCTCTAAGCACACTTCTTTAGGATCAGCCATGTGGCCCAAAGTTCTCTACAGGAAAATCTGTCCTTTGGTGTGATGCTAACTGAAACTGAGGTCTGAACTGGTTCAAGGTAAGATTTAGAAGGTGGTATTCTCATGGTGAAGTTGGCATCAACATAAGAAAAGACTACACAGTTTGATTTCTATCTCCAGCATGTGACAGGGGAAGAAAATGACTGTCCCTTAGCCACGAAGCAGGGTCTCTCCTGGTACCTTGTTACTGGTCTTTCCCCTTCAAGAACCTTAGGAAATATCTGTCTTTTATTCTTGCCACCATGCCTACAATGTTTCACTACAACAGTGTAAGTAGAATAATGTAAATAACTAACTATTATTCCTAAAACTCTAGTTTTGCAAAGGTCTTCTTAGTGAATAAATAGTTGGAGAACAATCTGAGGTTATATTATTCTGGCCTCCTACTACAAGAAGTCAGTGATGAAAAGATAAACCCACCATTTGAGCATTCGAGTAGTGGTTCTTGTTCCCAGTAGTATAAATCTCTGTGTGGCAGATTCAGTTATTGTTGGATGAGGGGCACAACTGCCTACCAGTGTAATAATTGGGCTGCATGTTTTTCAGTTGGGTGTGCATTTTTTTTCTGCCTAGCTAACAGAAAAGCAGGCAGTGATGTTTTTCTGAAGCCCTCGAATAGAAAACAGAAGCAACCAGTAAGACCTTAAACATATAAAATTGTAACTCCTTGATTTTGTCTTTCTCACAGGGCAGGAATGGTGAACAGTGGTGACCTGCGTCATTCACAGTAGAGTTAATGCTACACTGTACCCATTCTCTAAAGTCAAGGATGTATTCTCCAAGCTTTATAACAAGTTCAGGCTTCCCTGGTTATCTTTTTTTTTTTTTTTATCTTAGGAAAGGGTCTAAAGGGTGTTCAGGGTCTCACTACTAGATCAGACTCACAGTGATCTGCCTGTTTACAGCCTCCCAAGAGGTGGGATTACAGGAGCGCGCCACCATGCCCAGGCTCAATTGCCCTCTCAGCATGCCCCAGGGGGTGGGGCCAGAATGGCAGGCCCTGGGATCGAACCTCTGCCCCCTGCACTCCCTGGCTATCATTTGAACTCTTGAATCTCCCAATGACAGGAGTAAAATTTACTAAGCATGAAACACACTTTGCTTCTTCCACACTCATAAGTTTATACTGGTGAGTGCCTTATCGTCTTTAAAGAATTAATATAAAATCGTGTATGTCTACAGTTTTATATGTGAAAGCACTCTGATTCTTTGGTTTAAAATCTGTCTAGTTTTCTTAATGAAGTGTTAAGAAAGTTCTTCATGTAGTCCATTTCAATTTAGGCAGAAAAAAGATAAACCTACATTTATACTAATCCATTAGGATTTTTCTGTTTATCTCTGTGAAGGACACTGTGTCAGCTGAGAGTAGAGCTGATAGAAATAATATTTTTGACTATGTGCTTCTGTCTTAATTTTCTTTGTTATCAAGTTCTAAATGATTTGTTCTTTGAGCCTTTTAAAGAAACAAATTTTAGAATACATGAAGGTTTATACAACCTCTAATTCTACTTCAGAAAGCTGGAAGTTATTTAGAAAAGTATTCATCTGAGGAAAAAATTGGCTATAGAAACCAAACAGTTCAAGCTTGCTTTCTTTCTTTCTTTCTTTCTTTCTTTCTTTCTTTCTTTCTAGAGCTAAGGATTAAACTCAGGCCCTTGCACTTGCCAAGGAAGTGCTTATTCCACTGAGCCGTCTCTCCAGCCCCCCAAAGTTTCTTTTTTTATTCCATCTCTTTCTGTTGGCAAAAGGCTCTGAAAATAACTTAAATTCTATTTTCTAATTGTTAAAAGAATAAAAGAAGCTTCTGCACTTATGAGAAATAATACTTCTACCTGAGTGTATTTTATGCTTCTGTAACACGTTACTTGAGATGATGTAATTTGTCAAGAGAATGGGTTTATGTAACTCACAGTTTTGAGGTCCAAGAATATAGGGCCAGCCACTGCTTGCTCTGGTGCAGAAGAGAAGAGACACATGGGAACAATGAGGCTCGCTTTGCTATAGCAACTGCTTTTACAGGGAGTGATGCAGTTCCATGAGATTTGACCCAGTTCCCAAAGGCAACATTGATCCATTCGGAAGCTTGGAACACTGAAGACCAATCATTTTCCATGAGGTCACGCTTCTTTGTTAAATGTTCTACTCCCTCCACACCACCACATGGAAGACCAGATATTTTGCACATAAACTTCAGAGGATGAATTACATGCAAACTGTGCAACATCTATGAGGTTTGTAATAGAACATACCTTACTGAAGTTCTGGCTGTCTAAGGGCCAGATTATCAACTGTCACAAAAGGCTGCCAGACACTCAGCTGAATGGGGCAGTCCTGGGGCACCTAGGTGATTTGCAGTCATTGTTTCTAGCACCCCTCCTAATTCTCAAATCACCTGAGCTGCACTGTGAATCACTTGGCTGTGTTACTGAATCCACGTTGAGTTTAGATGTTATGCCAAATTATGGAGAAACACCAAGAAGGAGAAGTGTCCTCACATTTTAACCAGCCACAGGCTGCCTGCGGGGGTGGCTAAGTTTGTGTGTTTTAGGGCTAGAAGCTAGCATAAACCTTGAAGCAAAAGAAATGGTGTAGGGCATCTAGGATGGCACTGAGGTAGGAGCCTGGTGACAGACAGACGTAGGTATAAAATAAGGCTTCTCTACAGCTACTGCCTGCCTCTTTCCTGCTGCTGTTACCTTTGCTTTTTAAATTTCACTTCTGAAACATACAAGACACTTTGGAGAGTCCCACAAATTCAGTTTAGATTGGATTCATGCACTGATGCAGTGCTATGATTAGGGACTGAATCACTCATTCTGAAACCATTATCTGATACATTTCAGAAATAAACATTTAGTAGATGTGATATTTTTCCTGCTTGCACATGCTGAATGGAGTGCAAACATCTGAAGTTCTTACAGGACAGAATTTGGAGGGCTAGAGCATGTCTAGGCACATAAACAGCCGTGAGAGGATTTCTAGGTAACAATATCCTAGAGACAGCCCAGGTGCAGACACTGACAGGTTATTCTTACAGAAAGGGAGTTTCCATGGTAGAGAAAGCCTTATGTCAACAGCAAGTGTGTCTCTATGACATGCAGAATCAGGTATGATTCTATTTTCTGTTCCCATTGCTCTTAATCAGAAACTGTACCATTATTAACCAGGAAGCTCTTAAAAATATGTGTATTGAAGCCACCTGTCAGACCTACTGAATTAGAAAGTGTGTGTAAAGGACTAATAAATGTTAAAAAATCTTCCAGGTGAGTTTAATGCATATGATGTGTTAAGAATTAATGCGCTAAGGCTGTGATTGTTGAACTTCTTTTTTTAAGTAAATAAATTATACTTTAGTAAACTCAAAATGGTCATGAAAGGTACATGTTTTAGATCATTTCAAGACACTGGTATACCATAACATAGCTAAAGACCCAGAAAAGGAATTTAAGAACTGCTTCACAAGGTGGCAGAAACAGGTAAATGTATTACAAGAGAGGAGGAGTAGAAGTGTGTGATTCTGGGATCATTTGCTCAAGATTTGAACATCTGTAGTTTTCCATTATACTTCATGAAAGCAAATTCAATATGACACCAATCAGGATCATGACTGTAGGCTTCACAGAGGAACATCACAAAGGTGGAATGTCAAACTCTTGAATGATGCTGGAAAGTTCTTTCTGATTTTCATGGTGGAGACAGTATTCTGTGACATTGTGTTCCCTGCCTCTCCTTGTGTTCCAGCTGGGCAAGTAAATCCAGAATAAAGGTTCACAGAAATCGATCTTCTTGTTCCATAACTATCATCCTCACTTAGATATTGTCCATTTCCATTTCTTATCGAATATATTACTGAGTTTCAATTCTTTATTTTTAATATTACATTTACTGGTACATTTTAGATATACATTCATCGTGTGGAATTTGCACCTGTACATGACACAAAGTGATTCTTTTTTTCCCCTCATTCCTTACTTTCTCTCCAACCCTCCCTTCCTCTCCTTATTTAGGAAAGAAGGAAAAAAGTGTAAATAAAGCTTTTGTAAAGAAGGACCTTCATGTCTATTCTCACTTCTGCTCATTTTCCCACTCATCTGTTGGCTCTGGCTTTTGCTATTATCATTCGATCCTTCTCTTTGAATTGGAATGACCAGGGAATTATGAAAAATATTTCAGATTTCTGTGCCTGAGGTTCTGGTTCATTATAGAGTAGAATTTGTAAACATGTGTTTCCAACGGGGTTGCAGGTGTCAGCAATGCACTTATCTTGCCCACATTTACAATTCACTCCTTTAGTGCATTCCCTTCTTCATCCATTCTGTCCTTGATTTAGTTCTGGTGGTCTTAGTCTTTTGTTGCCTGTGGAGTCAGTGTGGGTTCCTATCGTGTGTCATTACCTTCTACTCCAGCTACTTCTGAAGTGATCTTTCTAACCCTAAAATCCTGATTATAATTCTATGACTTAAAATATTTTCTTAAGTCCAACTTTACAGGATGCTACTCTTTGGTCCCTGATACCACATAAACCTCATTTCCCACCCCTCAGCCATATAGCAATGTTTGTCCCCAGAGGAAACAAAATTCTTTGAGATAATTATGTTTTTATATTGTTGCTTCAAAGCCAGGAACATAGATTTCTAGATTTCTTTTCTGTACAGATGTCTACACTTCTGTTTATGGTTTATAGATTTAGAAAATTGCTTTACCTCTTTATCTCATCTGTTATTCTCTTCAAAATTTAAATCAATCAATCAATCAATCTATCTATCTATCTATCTATCTATCTATCTATCTAGTCATCTATCATACCCTGTAATCAGTAGTTATATAAATTCTGGATTCAGTGGTTGTATTTTTTTCAGGGAATCTCCTACTTGTCCTTGAACATTTTTAGTTTACCGATCCTTCCCCTGAGTAGTCATTCTCATATTCTCAACAAAAAGCACTCTTTCTTTTGGTCACATACAATTTTATTTAGGATTCTGTTTTATTTTGTATTTTTTACTTATATTTGAAAGAGTACAAATCCGAGGAATAAGCACCCACCTGGCAAGTACAAGGACCCAGGTTTGAACCCTAACCCTACATGTCATGCTGGCCCCAGGTGTGTCGTGCTCACCCAAGAACTGCTTATGGTGGTACAAGCTTTGGGCAGTGAAGACAGGAGGATGTCTGAGAGTTCAAGTCCAGCCTGAGGGCTACAAAAGTGAGCACAATGCCAGCCCAATCTGTGCAGCTAGATCCTGTTGAAAAAAAAAAAAACATTAAAAATGATATAGAATTTCAGTAAAGTATCAGGAATTCAACAATGGTCACTGTATTGAATGATGTTATCTTCAAATTAGCTGTTTAAGTTACCAGATATAAACCTGTAAATATTTATTTTTTTATGTTTCTATTTTAGTATTTAATAGTTCTTCCTTCTGTCCATCTATAGACCTCAGAAGCATAAATTCTGTTGCTTTTATTTTTTGGTAATATTGATTAAAGATCCTCAGTGAATAATTTATTGAAGAAGCAACTGGTAGACCAGCTTTCTGACCATGGAACCTTCAAAAGAAGAGAATAATGCTGAGAAACTGCCTGTGGATGCAGACAGCAAATACCACACAGGAAAAAAGCTGGCAGCCAGCTGCTGTCTTTTGTTTTCTATCAAGCTGCACATTGGACATTGACTTTTTTCTCAAGAAAAATCTAAGGAAAGAAAGTCATGACAAAGAGACACAGGATTAAGGATAGTCGACATTGTGCATGCAGAATTAAAGTAATTAAAATATTTTATGTTTTTCTCAAAAAGAGAATTTATACAGCAAAATCCTTACATCTGAGCATTCAGCTTGGTGAAAATGTAGGTGCTGAACACATCAAAGCTGCCTTTATGACCCTTACCTATGATATTCAGAAGGTATTCTTGATTTCTTGTATAAAACCACCTTTTCTTCCTTTTGAATTCACTTTGAATGAAAGGAAATTGAGTCACAAATCATTTGGACTGCTGTCTATAGCTCATCATTTTGTCTGACAAGTTTGGCCCTGTTTTTGAGTGACACAGAAGTACATATGTGCCTGCTATAGTTTCATTGTTGGAATGCACTGCATTTCATTTATTTGCTTTTTCACTGATGGATAAATGAGTTATTAGCGTTCCAGACATTTATCAGCAATGTTGCTGTGTATACTTTTGTAAGAAGTCTGGTAGCCAAGTTGTTGGGGGGAAATTCAGCACACAGAATCTTGGGGCATCTCAGTGGTCCCACCTCCTGTGCCCACACTTTTTGTGTGCTTCCCCCTTCCCTTCCCATGATAGAAGGACTTGTGAGTTGCTGGTCACTGTGAACTATGACAAAAGCATAAGCCATCAGTTCTCCTGAGGAGGTTATGTGAAATGAATCGGCCCAGCACCGGAGACCGATTCATTTCACATAACCTCCTCAGGAGAACTGATGGCTTATGCTTGAATGTCAGTGGAGTGCCCACTTTTGACAGGCGTAGACAGAGGAAGGGGTGTAGAAAGAAAAAATCATGATGTGTGTGTATAGACAGTACAGTTGGGATAGATAATGCTGTGCTTCTACATAATCCTATGAGAGGCATGATCTGCACTAATGGTGGTTGGACAGGATATTATGTTGGCTTCTAGTACTAGGGTCATCCACTAGGTAAATAATTATTGAATTTTTGATATAATTC
>PVKA01045914.1:0-15251 GCA_004027165.1 Ctenomys sociabilis | reverse complement strand
AAAAACATTGTTCTTGAATTTGGGTAACAAATGTGGTAAATATTATTAAAGTTCTAACAGGCTCACCACAACTGTCCAGCGGCCTCTGTGCCCCAAGCCTCACATTTTCTGTGCTTTTTGTCTGCCCTAACTACAGTCTGCTTTTGAAGAACTGATTGTAGGGAATGGAATCTGCTTCATGGCTACACGAAGAGAGGTGGGGGTTTCTGGAGGTTGATTTCAATATATCTTCTCTTACTTCCTATGAGCTACAAAAACTTACCTGTGTTTATCAAGCTACATTGTGAGAAATAATTTATGGAATATACCTGCACCTCCATTTTGTAACAGCTTTAATTTGTCCTTAATACTTTGACTGAATTTTTATTTTCATTAGATTCTTCCCTGTCTTTTTTCTCATACTGCTTTATGCGTTTTATTAAGAAAAAGATCTTAAAATTACTCACACATAAATTTTTATTTTCAGGTCAGTGCTCGGTGAATCTAGTTTAAGGTATCATGAAATAGTCAGTTATGGCCTGTTCCCATTTAATTTCTAAATAAGAATAAATCAAACAGATCATTGCAATATATGTGATCTAAAGCATGTTAAATTGGATTTCATCAGTTTAATTTAAAAGAATTCTGGCTAAGAATGTGGTCTTTTTGAGGAAAATGTTATGTGTCCATTTTAAAAACTGAATGAGATGTAATGTAGAAAAAAATTAAAACAAAGAACATTAAAAATATTTTATGTTGGTGAAACTATATCAGAACTCTATAATGTATTGAAAATGATGATTAATAACTTTGAATGAAGAACAACTACTTTTAGTCACTGCCATATACAAAGTGTGCTCACTTATGTGCTTTATAATTATTGCTTACATTTGCTCTAAGAAGAAAAATATCTTAAAATAGGAAAGATATATTTTTAAATTTTTAAGTGAAACTCACTGTACAATCAATAACAACTCTAACAAAATCTTTGCTTTTCTTTTCAGTAACTTGTTCTATAATTTCATAATGATACTGGCTTAATTTATGTGTATATTATTGAAACTTCTCAGAATCTATACATATTTACCGTGTGTCCTCCTGAGATGGCTTTTTAAAATGTATTTTTGTTCTTCTTAGTAAATGGCCCATACATTACCTTATTTTTTCATGTAATATATTTGTTATGAAGAAAGTAGGATAAGAGGACAAGCTCAAAAATTAATAATAAAATTCCTTGTTGTCTTAAAAATATATTTGTTAAAAGTACAATTTGTCACTATGTGCATATTTTCTCCAGCATTAACTCATTTGTAATGCAAACATAATTCTGTCTTTCATAGGACAAGGAGATGAAGTGACAGCTAATCAGTGATTGACTTTGTCTTTAAGTTGTTCAGCTGTCAAGGATAAAACATGTCAATCAGTGAGAAGCAGTGCTTCCTTACTTATAATTGCCTCAGCAGAACCATAGCAAGTGTCCTATCAGGTCCTTAATATTGAAGGCAAGAATTAGCTCTATGGATGGTTCAATTTCATTGCCCTGTATTTTTAACTTAATTAATAAAAAGAAATACTGAGCTGGTTTTACCTTTCAGACCTATCCATTGATTTTTATATATGCATTTTCTTCTCCTTGACTTAGTAGTGCAGAGATTTTACTCTTTTAATTATATCCATAGATTAAAAAACATACAACAATCTAATTCATGGAATGATGTCAATTAGAATGGTCATGAAACTTGGAATTAGAAAATTCTCACTTACTACTTCTGTGGCCAGAGAAAATGAATTCAATTTTCTCCATCTCTGTATACATTTCTATATGTTAGTTAGTAGTTACATGATATTTAGAAATATAAAATCAAAAACTATGTGCAAAATCATCAAACACATAATGTTCAGAGAAAAAAATGAATTAGTGAATGATTTTGTAAATTTAATATTAAAGTTGTATTTAATATTAAATTTATATTAATATTTAATATTAAAAATTAAACAAGATCACATTGTTCAATTTGACCCATGGTTTTCATGAAGATTAACTTGTATTCTTATGTTCAAACAAGTCATGAAAAGTAAAATTCAACCATTTTATATATTTAACAATCAAACATATTTTATATAAGTTCTTATACACAAGAAACAAGAATACATAATGGAATAGCAGAACAATTTTTCCAGGGAATACAAATAAATTGCATTGTGAATATCTTGGTGTCATGACTTTAAATTCACACTGCTTTATGTATTTTATTTTAATTCTGTAGAGTAAAAACAATAACAAATAACTATAACAGAAACATAAAAATATAGAACAATGCAAATGATACAGAATTTCAAAACAAGAACAGAAAGTTAACAATGGTTGTTAAATTTGTTTTTTTAAAAATGCATACTGATGTACAAAATTTAAATGATTTTGATTTTTTGTTTTATTTCCATACATTTACTTATGCTTTTTAATCTTAATATTTAAAATAATTAACATGTTTGTTTTTATAAAAGCATCCAGCCTGACACACTAATGCCATGTGAATACAAACTTTTTAGCAATAACTTTCTAAAGTCACATTGAGCAATTTGCAACCTTAAAAATGTATAATTGATCATGTCAAAATGCCAGGTATTCATTCTCCCTGGGGGCTGGAGTTCTGATGTGGAAGGTTGTGAAGTTTGGAGTATCATCAAGAGCCAATAGATTATAGAAACAGCGAGGTGCTTTCCATCTTTCCTTCTAGACAGCCAACACATATGGTTCCTGTCACAAAATAATTTTTAATGACCACTGGAGTCTTCAAAAGAAATACAGTAACCTTGAGCATAGGATATCTGGTAACATCAGACAGTACTTGCTTTGAAAGTTTTTTCAGTAAGTTGGAAGTGATTCAACCTGTTAAATTTAAAGACAGATTTTGAGTCATATATCAAGGAGATAGTCATTTAAATATTTTCAAAAAGAAATGACTTAGCAGTTACAAATTCTCTTCTTATAGACAGAAAATGCAAAGTTGGATTGGGGTTGTGGATGGTAAAGCACTTGCCTAGCACACATGAGACCCTGGTTTGAATCCCCAAAACTACAGAAAGAAAGAAAGAGAAAGAAAGAAAGAAAGAAAGAAAGAAAGAAAGAAAGAAAGAAAGAAAGAGAGAGAGAGAGAGAGAGAGAGAGAGAGAGAGAGGAAGAGAGGAAGAGAAGAAGAGAAGAAGAGAAGAAGAGAGGAAGAGAGGAAGGAAGAGAGGAAGGAAGGAAAGAAGGAAGGAAGGAAAGAAGGAAGGAAGGAAGGAAGGAAGGAAGGAAGGAAGGAAGGAAGGAAGGAAGGAAGGAAGGAAGAAAGGAAGGAAGGAAGGAAAGAGGACACTAACAACAATACTAAGAATGAAGGGAAAAAATGAGCAGAGGAATTGGCATTCCTGTTACGGTGCAGTCATGCTTTTGTTTCTTTTCTTGTGTGCCAAATGTACAGCACTTTAAAAGGACATAGCCAGGCCTAGAGTCTGTCCACACTGCAGGAACTTGATAAGAAGCACCAGCACTTTGTCCACCAAGGTCATTCACATCATTTAAAGTAAAATTTTAAGCTATGTTTAGAGAAAATTATGATAAAAGTTAAATATGTCTCTTTTGTGATTTTTAAATAAGCATTTCTATAGAATCTTTCTAGACAATAATTTTTACAGTTTCATAAAAAGTTCATATCATTTAATAAACAACTATCAGTTTATCTAGGAGACAGATGAATGAACCTGGAATAAATGTATTCTCTCTCTGTCTCTATCTCTGTCTGTCTCTGTTTGTTTCTGTCTCTCTATCTGTGTCTCTCTGTCTCTCTCTCTCTCTCTGACCTTCCTCTCCTCTCCTTCTCTCCCCACCCTCCTTCCCTTCTTATTTCTACCTGTTTCCTACGCTGGGTATTTAACCTAGGGTCTTGATCACCCACATGTCCAATTCATTTTATTGTATTTTTAGGCATATTCTTCCTCTGCTTCCCTAAGTATTATCCAGGCTGGGCTCAAAGTTGGACTCTTATTGTCTCTGCTTCTCAATTCACTTAGAATAGATCAATGCAGGTTGATGTTAAGAAATGCTATATGTTAAATATTTCATTATCATGTAAATCTTAGTTACTGTGCATAGTCTACACCATGGTCATTGGATAATGCTCTAATAGAGCTATAATTTAAAAATTGAGGCACAATTTTTTTATATCTTTGATAGCATATATTCCTACACTATTACTAGGTGTGGGTAATAGAAATGAACAATGTACAAAGATTGCATGTTTAATGTTTGCAATAGACCTACTTATATCCTAAAAATAAAGACTGTGTTAACAAAATTGTGAATAAAAATTAACTAGAATCAAAATTATTTAATGAATGAAAAACTTGGAATTATCCAAAGATGTAACTGAGAACAACAAAAGACTCAATAGTGATTCATCTTTTTATGTCTCTACCACATAATCTCAATTAGCAATGTGTTGTTAAAATATTGATTTCCTAACAAATTAGAGAAACAGGAAAATATTGTTCAGATTCTTATTTTTGCTGTGCAAAGTGCTAAGTTTGCAAGGAAAGAAGAGAGGGCAATATCTCTGAGCGACTTTCAACAATATTTTACTTTCTGGCAAAACGACAACACTGTAGAATTTTCCTGAACCAGAAGACATTCTTTCATTAAATGGGTTTACAGACTGTTCACTTCATGCTGACACAGACGAGGCACTACCGCCAGAAAAATGAAAGCGCAAGATAC
The DNA here is from genome assembly GCA_004027165.1 of Ctenomys sociabilis. Taxonomy (NCBI): domain Eukaryota; kingdom Metazoa; phylum Chordata; class Mammalia; order Rodentia; family Ctenomyidae; genus Ctenomys; species Ctenomys sociabilis. The sequence goes on along the minus strand of PVKA01045914.1, from coordinate 10,516 downwards.
CACAATTGCCATCACATTTTTTTTTCTCCTGTGGCTTGGGGAACAACTTAATAGAGATACTGTCAGCTACACTGCACACTTTTAGCTTTACATATTTCAAAATCAGGAAATCTAGCAAAGCTTTGCAAAAATGTCCTCTATTGCCAGTTTTGAAGATTCATTCTTGCAGTCTATTACTTATCACTTCAAACACTAGATGCATTTTCTGGCATCTCTGGTATTATCATATTATATAAATTGTTACAAGATAAATCATTAATTTAAAGTTTGTGACTACACCAAAGCAGTACATTCTGTGTCATGAAAAGTGCAGAATGTGCAAGTATGTGAGGAGAAAAGGAAGTAATGCATCTTCATGGGAAATATATTAAGTGAAATAATATTTAAAATTTAAAAAGTTACCCATACACTTCAAATACTATATTTGAACAATAAAAATAAACTCTATTTTTCATATTTAAATGAAAACTAGTGTAAGATTACAAAAATATTATAAACAGTTCCCTATTTAAATAGGCCACCAATAAAGTGATGCTAAATTTATTATTTTATGATACATATTTTACTATTCAAAAATTTTCTTATACTTCCATAATTCCAAACTCATTCTGTTTAAGTAATCAATGAAATTTAGAGAAATAATTTTACGCAAAAGAATTCTTTAGATTTGAATATAGTTCAGTGGACAGAGTTTGGAACAGCAGATCCAGTTTTGCATATCAGGCAGAATATGGCCCATCAGATGAAATTCAGAGCAGTTCACAAGAACTGAGGTGCAGCTCTCCAAAAATAGTTGGCCTTATAATTCAGGTATAAAAAATAAGATACATAAACAGCTACACTCTCTTAATTTACTGATAAGAGACAACTTCTATAACAATGTCTGTAAGTGTAATAGCATGTATGTACCTTATACAATACCATAACATTATGAAAACAGTTTGCAATGTATGAATTTATCGAATCTGTCCTGTTAAGGTCTCTTAAAATTGTCTCATTGATATTTGGACTTCAATAAAATTAAAAAAAAATAAATAAAAACAAGAAAAAACAAAAATAGCTGGCCTAGAAAGTGGAGGTTGGCCCAACAGACTGGGTTTCCTGGCATGTTCTAGGAGGACAGGTGGAGACCTGAGGAAAGACAGTGAACACAGGCAGACTGCTAGCCTCAGAAGGGTTCAGTTCTCACAGAACAAAATCAGCAGGTGGTAACTTAGGTGAAATAATTTACCAGGAAGACTGTAGGTATGTGAAAGGGAGTTGCCCAGAGAGCACTCAGGGGAACTAATTCACATAAGATTTATGATTTATGATCTGCTTTGTAACATGCCTATAAGGTTTCCTGCTATGGTCTAAAACACAAAACCTTTAGTTACCAAAGTATGTCACTTTCTAAATTTCACTTTCTGCCACTCATACTGCTAACTGTACTACTGTAACTAGAATAACATATCTGCTTTAAGAACATATTCTCCATTGGATGAGTATATTAGGAGGCATTAGGGTAACAAACTCATCAGTGGTCTATATTGAAGGACAAAGTACAGTGACAAATGGAAAAAAGTATCACACTAGCAATAGAGAAGGTAAAATTTTGAGACAAAGCAAAAGAAGTATCTGATACAGAAGAGAAACTGAAGAATAGATTTGTTACACAGAGGTTCTGATTGTAGTGATACAGCCACTTACTATCAAACTTTCCCAAAGAAAGTATCGCAGACATGGAAATAAAGAGTTCTTTTGAAATAAAAATGACATAAGGAAGGAGAATAATGCAACCTGAGAACCTGAGCCCACCCATAACAAATACAGAAGACACAAACACAGAAGAAATAGATAGCCACATACCCAAAATCTCGGAAACAATAGCAATGAAAGTAAAGAAATCACTGCAGAAGGGTAAGATAAAATAGAATCAGACATAATTTCCCAGGTAAAAAGAGAAATTATAACTATAATTACACAATGAAATCACAAAAACTTTGAGCAATATCAGAAGGAAATAGAATGTATGAAGTAGACTCAAAGAGATACAGGTAATTAAAAATTCTATTGCAAGTTGTTAAAACCATTTAATGCAAGTGAAGATAGACTTTCAGACATTGAAGACATCGTTGCAGTTAGTGGTGAGGAACAAAAATCTCTTTAAAACAACTATCATTGAGGAAATAATAATCAAACAAGTGTAAGATGATGCAAAAATGAACAGAAGATTGGTAAACATCAAAGAGAAAGAAGGAAGCATGAAAAAAGACATAGAAAGAACACGGGCAGACATAAAGCAGAAAAAAATTCCAAGTATGAGGACCCTCAGATAACCAAGGTAGATAGATCTACAAGTAATATCAAATCAATTGAATCTACAACCACAACCAGACATATAATAATCAATATCCCAGAAATTTACCATAAGAACAACATATTAAAAACCTCTAGAGAAAAGAAACAGGTCACATTTAAAGGAAAACCCATTAAAATAACAGCAGATATTTCAATGCAAATCATCAAGTTAAGAAGAACATGGAGCAAGTTATTTCAAGTCCTACAAGAAAAAGCAAATTCCAACCCACACTGATACAACCTGCAAAACACTCTTTGAAATGTAATGGAGAAGTAAAATACTTCCATGACAAAGAATAACTAATGAGGATGATCAAAACAACCCTGCACAGAATACTAAATGACATTCTAGAAAACGATCAAAATGACCACAGTTCCAAGTACGACAACAGAAAGACCCCATCAAAGAGGGCATACAATGGAACACAGGAAAAGTAAAGAACCCACAACAGGAAAATATGATGACAAATATAAGCCAATACATATTTATTATAATCATCGATGAAAATTGACTAAATTCACTAATTAAAAGAAATAGATTGGTAGAATGGATCAAGAAACAAAACTACAGATTGAAGCACCTGCAAGCAGGCCCAGGGGCTGGGGGTTCAATCCCCATAGCCTCTCCAGCACTTTTTATTGCCTGATTTCCTTATGACAGTCTTTCACTCTGAGGTGGGATGGTATCTCAATATTGTTTTAATTTGCATTTATCAAATAACCAGAGCTGTGGAACATTTTTTCATTTGTTTGTTTTGCCATTTGTATTTCTTCCTCCAGGAAGTACATATTCATCCTGTATGCCAATTTTTGGATTGCATATTTAAATTTTGGGGTCAATTTTTTTAATTCTTTGTATAATTTAGATAGAAGTCATTTTTCTGAGAGATTGTTGGTTATGATTTTCCCAATTTGTGAGTTGATTTTTCACTCTGTTTATGATTTGTTTTGACATGCAGAAACTTCTCAATGAGAGAAGGTCCCAGTTGTTGATTCTTTTTTTTTATTGATAAACAGATAGCAATCAGACAGTTTCAAGACAAATTAACAGGACAGATTTGATAAATTAATGCACTGTAAACTGTTTTTGTAATGTTTTAGTATCATACAAGCTGCATACATGATATTATACTTACAGACATTATAGCAGATGTCTCTAATTGGTGAATTAAGAGTGTAGCTGTTTACTTATTTTTTATAGCTGAATTATATCATAGATTCAATAATTAATACTTTCTATCTTCTTATCTTCCTAGTGGTTGTCCATAGTACTAGAAGCTGACATAATATCATAAAATCTTTCATAATATCTTTCAAGTACTTCTCGGACATTTTTATTTTTGTTCATGAATTATCTGCCTAATCCTATGACTTCAAGATTTCCACCTGCTTTCTCTTCCAGGAGATTAAGTGTTTTTGTTTTAATGTTTAAATCCTTAGTGAATTTTGACTTTAGCTTAGTGCATGACAATAAACCCTCTTTTAGTTTTAGTTTTTGGCATCTGGAGAGCCAGTTTTTCCAGTACCACTTGTTAAAGAGGATATCTTTCTTTCAGTGAACATATTTGGTACCTTTGTCATATATAAGATAGCTAAGTGTATTTGTATCTGTTCTTGCATTTCCTAATCTGTTCCTTTGATCCTTGGATCTGCTTTTTGCCAGTACCATGCTGAATTTATCACAGTAGATTGGTAGTATAATTTTAAGTAGAGATTATAATTCTTCCTGCCTTGCCTTTGTTGCCCAGATTTCCTTTGCTATTCTAAGTCTATTCTGTTTCAAATACATTTTAAGAATATTCAGTCTAGATCTGTGAGGAACATCGATGGTATTTTGACAAGAACTGAATTAAATCTGTATAATGATTTTGGGACTATGGCCATTTTCACATTGTTGGTTCTTATTATCCAGAAGCAAGAAGTATCTTTCTATTTTCTGAAATCCCCTTTCATCTCTTCCTTTTTTAGTTGTTTGTAATTTTCATTATTATTTTACTTTACTTTGTTAGATTAATTCCTAAGTATTTAATTATTTTGGATGTTACTATAAAGGACATTGTTTCCCTAATTTCTCTCTTAGTGAGTATGCTATCTGTGTAGAGGAATGCTACTGATTTTGGGTGTTGACTTTTTATCCTGCTATGCTACTGAGTTTGTTTATTAATGATAGGAGCCTCTCAGTGGAGTTTCTGGTTCTTCCTAGTAGAGTATCTGGTCATCTGCAAATGACATAGTTTAACTTTTTAGTTAGACATTCTCCTTTTTATTTCTCTGTCTTGTCTAAAGTCTCTAGCCAATGATTCCAGAATTACATTGAATAGGGGTGGTAATCTAGGACATCTTTGTCTTGTACCTGATTTGGGGGTGAAAGCTTCTAGGTTTTCTCCATTTATGTTGGCTATTGATTTGTCATAGGTGGCTTTTATCAGGTCGAGGTTTAGACCAACTATTTCAATTATCTGTAAAGCTTTGATTGTGAATGAGTGTTGGACTTCATCAAAAGCCTTTTTCTGCATCTGTTGAGATTATCATGCAGTTTTTTGGTTTTAGCTCTATTGATATAGCATATTACATTTATAGATTTGTGTATTCATCCTTAGGATGAATCATCTCTGGTCATGGTGTTTAAGCTTCCTCATGATGTGCTGCTTGATATTTCCTAGTATTTTATTGAAGACTTTTTGCATCTATGTTCATGAGGGAGATTCACCTGTAATTCTCTTCTGTTTTTTGAGCTCTTCTTTGTTCTTTGTTCTTTTGTTTTTGTTTTGGTGGTACAAGAGATCAAACTCAGGACCTTGTACTCACCAGGCAAACATTTATTCCACTGAGTTATCTCCTTGTTCCTTTCTCTGTTTTTTTTTTTTTTTTGGTGGGGGAGAACTTGGAATTGAACTCAGACCTTTGCACTTGACAGAGGAGTGCTTATTCCAATGAGCCATCTTCCCATCTTCCAATCCCTCCCCTTCTCTGGTTTTGATATCAGTACAATACTTGCCCCCAGAAATGATTTGGTAATGGTACTTCCTTCTCAATTTTACTGAAGTTGATTAATATTGGGATTAAATCTTCACTACATTTCTTGTAAAATTCATCTGTGAATCCATCAAGACCTTGGCTTTTATTTATTGATAATTTTTTCATTGCATTTTTAATTTTATTGGCTGACATTGAGTAATTATTTTTTTAAATATCTTTTTTTTTGTTTTGTTTTTGTTTTTTTTTTTGAGACAGGGTCTCATTGTGCAGTTCAGGCTGGCCTTAAGCTCACTTTGTAGCTCAGGCTGGTCTTGAACTCACAACAATCCTCCTGCCTCAGCCTCCCGAGTGCTGGGATTACAGGCATGAGCCACCATATAATTTTGACAGTTTGTCCCTAGAAATCTACACATTTCTTTTGTGTCTTTGATCTGTGAGAGTAACAATTTTCAAAACAGCTATTGAGGATCTTCTGAATTTTCACAGGATCTATTCTAATCTATTTCATTCCTCGTTGCTTGAATTTAAATTTTTCTTTCCTCTTTTTGAGGAGAGTTACATGGGGTTTATACATTTTATTTAATCTTTAAGCAAACCAGATTTTTGATTCATTGGTTTTTTTTTTGCATTGTTTTCTTTGTCCCAACTTCATTAATTTCTGTTCTAATATTTATAATTTCCTTCCATCTTTAGGCTTCAGACTTGGTTTGCTCTTCTTTTTCTAGAAGCTGGAGGTGCATTTGATGGCATTTTGTTTTCTTTGTATTTTCTTTATTTGTGAGTACAACACTATAAATTTCCCTCTGAGAATGGCTTTCATTGAATCCAAAAAATCTTGTAATTTGCGTTTGAAGTTTCATTTTAATGTGGATATTGTTTACTTTTTCCTTTTATTTTATCTGTAATCTTTTGTTTGACAAAGAGGATATTATGCATCTCTATGTATGTTTTTGTGGTTTCTTTTGTCATTTATTTCCAGCTTAATTGCAATGTGCTCAGACAATATACATGCAATAATTTGTTTTCTTGCACATAAGTTAGCATGATCTATGGAGTAATATGTGGTCTATTTTAGGAATCATCCTGTGTGCAGCTGAAAAGACTATGCATTCAGATGTTGTTGAGTGGAACCCTCTACATATGTCCACTAAGTCCATTTGTTCAAAGCTTTGGTTCAGTTGTGCTATGTCTTTGCAATTTTTTTATCTGCTTGACCTATCTTTTTGAGTGGGGGGTGCTAAAATCTCATGTTAAGCTTGAGATAATGGTTCTTAGATTTTTCATTTCCTTTAAAATTGGTCTTTTATACTTGGGTGCTCCTATATTTGGTGCATATAAAATTGAGTCCATTTACATTGTTAGTTATAGTTGATATGTATTGACTTGTTTGTCATGTTATTTTCCTGCTGTTTTTGCTTACATTTGACCTGTGTTTAAAAGTTTGCCATGCTTGGTGTGTTCTTCTATTGTTGCTCTTGGAACTGTATTTTGATCCCTTTCTAGAATATCTTTTGGTACTCTATGTAGGGCTGGTTTCATCATCATGAATTTTTTTAGCTGTTGTCATGAAAGTATTTTACTTCTCCATTAAATTTCAAAGAGTGATTGCTGGGTATACCAGGCTAGTTTGAAATTTGTTTTCTTGTAGTACCAGATGTACTTAACTCCATGCTCTTCCTAACTTAATATTTTGTGAGGAGAAATATGTTATTCCGATTGTTTTTCCTTTAAATATGATCTGTTTCTATTCTTTAGCTGATTTAATATGTTGTTCTTGTGCTAAATTTCTGGGATCCTGATTATTACATGTTTGGGTGTAATTTTCATTGAGTGGATAGTGTTTGGAAATCTATATGGCTCAGTTACTTGAATGTCAGATTGTTTCCCTGTATTTGGAAAGTTTTCTACTATTACTTCTGCCCATATTCTATTTTTTTAATTATATGTTTTGTTAAAAGAAAAAAGATACAATAGCAATGAAATAGTTTCAAATCAGCTTAGTAGGATGTTTACAGTAATTAATACATTGCATATTGCTATTCAGTGGAAAAAAGGCATACATGATAACTTGTCCAAACAATATTAGTATAAACTTTTACTCTCAGAGAACTAAGAGTAAGTACCTGTATATATATATATATATATATATATATATATATATATATATATATATATTCCTTCCCCCTTTTTATCACAACAAAATGCTCCTTTATTTACATTTTTGTGTAGTTAGTAACACATGACACTAGGTTGCTTAGCAACTATACCTAACCTTATCCAGGCAGGATGGTCATCTCAGGAGTGAGGTAGTTTGTTTGATCAAGGAGATTATGCGGCCACAGAAGAAATTGGTCGACAATATAGTATTTTTAAGGAGACTCACCTAGAGAGAAAAAGTTCATTCAGGCTTTCATAAAGAGCAAATTGGTCAAGCAATGGCAGTGACTAATCTTGATGGCTAGCACCAACAAAGGATCTATAAGGTGCTATACATGGTTCCAGCTTAAATCCTGAGGGGATTTGACTGACCTTATCAGATACAAAAGTTAACTATTTAGTTATATAGTTCTTCTTTTACTTGATCTTAACCATCCAGCATAAAAATGTAACCACAAAGTATAAAAAGTAAAACTATGTTAATATGTTAAGCTGTAAAAGGCTCAAGTCAGGGACCAGGCAGATGGCTTAGTAGAATAAGCTCTTGCCTGAGAAGTTCAAGGGCCTGAGTTCAATCCTCAGTTACACCAAAAGAAAAAAAAGAAAGACTCAAGTAAAAAATTTTGGACAATTGTCAGTCATGCTGATAACTCACTACTATTATGGACTATTGGACTATATTGAGTTATTTTCCTGAATTCAAGTACCTATAATCTTTTGAATGGTTTCAAGTATGAACAGGTCCTTTAAAGCCTTATCCAAAAATAGCTTCTCTAACTGTAGTGGAACACCCATCTCTGAAAAAACAAAATGAAAATGGGAGATGTATTGGGAGCCATGAAGCTAGGAAACTGATCAAATATGTGTAAGTGGGACTTGGACAAGTGCCCATATTCTTCTATGTCATTTCTGTTGTCTCCTTTCTCATTAATGCCTATTAATCTTTTTTTCATCATTGCATTACCTTGCAGCTGTTGAATTATTATTTCCTGGATCCTAGTTGTTTTTAAGAGATCTTTACCTTTTCACTAGTTGCAATGGTGTTTTCAATGTCTAAAAGTCTATCTTCTCTTTCATTCAAACAGTTCTTCCAAATTTTAATGGAGTTTATAATTTCTGGTATCTTTTCAAATCTGCTTCATACATTATATTTTCCCTATATTACTCATTCAAGTTTTCCATCGTTTTTTTAAATCTCTTCTCTCTTTTTTTAAATCAGTGTCTTCTTTTAAAATACTGAGTAATTGTTTCATTGTACTTATCATTTCTTTTTTTTTCCAAGTAAAACTGATTTATTGACACTGGGAGGAACTCTGCTTTGCAAAAAAGATGCTTTGCTAATGAAAGGGTCCACCATAGGATTACTTTATATAGTCAACTTCCCAAAGCTTTTAAATGGGATCATTATGACAATGCAATATGAATTCAATATTGTAGAAGTCTCCCTCAGAAGTAAGGCACACCTACTATTATTATGGACCTAGTCTCATGTTTATTTTCTTTCTCTTTTTATTTTTTATTTTTGTTTTATTGAAGTACAAATATAAATAAGACAGTTTTAAGATACCTTGACAAGATGGATTTCATAAATTAATACATTGCAAACTGTTTTCATAATGTTTTGGTATCATAGAAGGTGCGTACATGATATTATACTTACAGACATTATTATAGCATATGACTTTTATCAGTAAAGAAAGAGAGGGTAGCTGTTTGTGTATCTTATTTTTTATACCTGAATTACATCAAAGATTCAATAAATAATACTTTCTACCTTGTTATTTTCCTAGTGGTTGTCCATAGTACTCAAAGCTGACATAATATCCTGTCCAACCACCATTAGTGCAAATCTTGCCTCTCATAGGATTATGTAGAAGCACAGCATTATCTATCCCAACTGTACTGTCTATACACACACATCATGATTCTTCCTTTCTATACTCCTTCCTTTGTCTACACCTGTCAGAGATGGGCACTCCATTGTCATTCAACTAATTCAAGTACCTGAACTCGAGGACACAATCCAACACAGTGCAGCAGTCCACAACAATAGTGAGTTATCTGAAGAAGTTGTCGACCATAGCCATTTACAGCTCAACTTATTATTATGGCCCCGCGGTGTATACCTCAATTTTATACTTTTCTGCTGGATGGTTAAGACTTAGATAGAGCAAGACTTATATACCAACACATGTACTTTATATTTCTTATGAGGTCAGTAAAGTCCCCTCAGGGTTTTTCTTGTAGTCCTGTACATTATTCTGAAGATCCTTTGTCTGTGTCATCCATGTGGATCAGTCACGACCAATGCTTGACCAGTTTGCTCTCTGTGAGAGCCTCCGAGAAGGTTTTCTCTCTTTGTGACTCTCCCCAGGCACACTATAGAACTTCAGTGTGCTCTGTGGCTCCATATTCTCCTTGTTCAGAAAATTTGGAGCTCAACTGAGTTTCATGATGTTGCAGTATAGGTTCTTCTATGTCCCGAGTCTTCGCTGACCTGAAAGGCTAGGGCCAAATGTTGGCTGGTCTTGTGGCTCTTCTATTTCTCCAACTTTGATCTGTGAACTTAGGTTGTTAGCCATCCAGAAGAAATCTTTTCTTTTATATTTATTTATTTATTTTGTATTTTAGGAAAGTGTCTACGGGGTGTTCAGGGTCTCACCACTAGATCAGACCCATAGTGATCTCCCTGCTTACAGCCCTCCAAGAGCTGGGATTACAGGAGTGTGCCACCGTGCCCAGTATCAATTGCTGTCTCACTGTGCCTTGGAGGCAGGGTCGGCACACAGGCCTGGGTCTGGGCCCCTGCTCTAGCTTGCATGCACTTTAATCCACTGAGCTATTTGGGCAGACCTTCATTTCTTTTTATATGTGAGATTATTTCTGATCTGATTTCCTCTATGGTCTTATGCAATTTTTTTTCTTTACTTCAGTTGCTATTATTTTAAACATTTCAGATGTATGACTTCCAATTTTTCTGTTTTTTTTTTTTTTTTTTTTTTTTTTTTTTTTTTTTTTTTTTTTTTTTTTTTTTTTTTTT
>PVKA01045913.1:0-15254 GCA_004027165.1 Ctenomys sociabilis | reverse complement strand
TGATTTTTTTCGCCTCTTGAATTTCTTATAACTTCATAGCTATTGTTTTTTTCTTAAACAAAACTTACACATTTACGTTTGGCAATCTGAAAAACTAATTTGCACATAGCATCATATAATACAGCAACCATTGTTGGATTCCTATTTGTTTGGTGAAATCTTGTATCATGTATAATGCTGTTTTCTGCTATCATTATTTTGTATTCTTTAAAAATAATAATAAAAAGTAGAAAGAAAAAAACAAGTGAGAGTTATATTGTTTGAGAGGATTATTGTCAGTGCACCTTTTACTTTTTAAAACTTAAATATTCATTGTGTATTTTTATGATATTTCTATATCAATATATACGTAGCAATAATAAAAATTCTTTCCAAAAATTCTTTCCAAAATTTTGTTAGTGTCTTCTGGGTGCATTGGCCTGGAAACATTAAATAGACATCTGAATATGGGATTTTTAGTCATAATTTAGCTGGCACCAACCCTCTATCCTGGCTCCATAGTCTGTGAGCTGTAGGAAACCAAACTTCCAGGAAGTACCAATTTCACAGACTAGATGTAAACCAGTACATACTTGTTGCTTCCACTGGGCTCTCTAGTTGTGGCAATAGTGGTTTCAGCCTGGAGCAAACATTAGTTTAGATCGCCTCCTAGTGGACTTTGAACTAAATGTGCATTTATCTGCTTGAAATATTTTAAAAAATATATTCGAGATAGAATCTACTCTATATAAAGAATAACATACCTCAAATGGAAAACACAGGAGTCCCTTAGACAGTTAACAGTGACTAGTCTGGCTTCCATTACTGAAGTCTGAGGGACAGATTGCAGTGGGACAAACTGATCTGATACTCCCTCCATGCTCATGGAGGGGAATGTAGAGACTCCACTTCTCAGCTTCCCCTTTAGTTTGATTGTCTCCTGGTGGGGAGACAGTCAAAATTGTTGTGATTCCCCAATCTTGTCTTCCTAGGCAGAGGGTGATGACTTAAAACTGAATTGTCGCATTAACTCGAAAATCATGTGAGGGAAAAAAGCATTTTACTTTCACATCAAACTTTTCCTGACATGTTGCAGTTTACCTTGTTATGAAATCATTTCTGCTGAAGATTGGGGAAATAGGAGACTGCCTGGGCCACCAGACCACCATCTAACCCAGAGAACAGGCCTGGTGTGTGAGTGAGACCATCTGGCGCCACCAGATCCTGAAGCGACCCAGAGTACAGGCCCAGAGTGTGAGTGAGACAGCCTGGGCTGCTGGACCCTGAAGCAACCCAAAGAGCAGGCCCAGTGTGGAACCCTTCAGTAGAACTCCCTGCAAAGAGACTAGAGGCAAGAACCACTCAGCTGACTCAGGAGCAGAACATCTTGCCTGAAGCGACCTAGACAGGAGGCCTACCGTGGAACCCTTCAGGAGAACTCCCTGCAAAGAGGCTAGAGGCAAGAACCACTCAGGTGATTCAAGAGGAGAACATTCCCCTCCAGGAGCATGGAGGGAGTATCAGATCAGTCTGTCCCACTGAAATCTGTCCCTCAAAGTTCAGTGATGGAAGCCAGACTAGTCACTGTTAACTGTCTAAGGGAATCCTGTGTGTTCCATTTGAGGCATGTTATTTTTTATATAGAGTAGATTCTATCTCGAATATATTTTTAAAATTTTTCAAAGGTTCACCTGCAAGGCTGCAGCAGAAAGAAATGGAGTACAGCAACCGGACACAAGCCACACCAAACTATAGGAGTCTGAATTTCATAGATCTGGACCTGGTGCTAAGGTAATAACTCTATCTAATCTCTATGCCAAAGGTAAACGGTCAGTGCTACCATTCAAACCAGCTATCAGCCTCCTGGGAATTTTCCTGGAGGGGGGAACTGAAAACATCATATCATAGTGCTATATGTGTACCTATGTTTATAGCACCACAATTTGTGATAGCAAAATCTTGGAACCAACCAAGATGCCTGTCATATGAGGAATGGTTGAAAAAGATGCAGTATTTCTATACAATGGAGTATTACTCAGCTATAAAGAATGATAAACTTGAAGCATTTATATTGAAGTGGATGCCACTTAAACATATATTACTAAGGGAAATAAACCAGACACACATGGGCAAATATTGTATAGTCTCCCTAGTATAAGAAATCAAAAGAAAAAATGCAAGTAGAAAGATATAACAACTAAAAGGTAGTGAGGTAGTTAGGGTAAACTGACACGCATATGTCACAGGGTAATAATCAGCTTCTCTTCTGGATGGTTAACATCCTAAGTTCACAGATTAAAGTTGGAGAAGTAGAAGAGCCACAAGGCCAGCCAACATTTTGGCCCTAGCCTTCCAAGGTCAGTGAAGACTCAGGACATTGCAGAACCTCTACTGTAACATCATGGAACTCAGTTGTGCCCCAAATTTTATGATCAAGGCAATTATGGAGCTACTTAGAGAGAAAACATTCTCAGGCTTTCACAGAGAGCAAACTGGTCGAGCAATGTCCGTGACTCATCCACATGGCTGACACTGACAAAGAATCTACAGAGTGAGGTACAGGGTTACAGGATAAAGCCTGAGGAAACTTGACTGGCCTCATCAGATACAAAAGTTACACTTTTTGGTATATAGGTCTTGCTTTATCTCTGTCTTAACCATCCAGCAGAAAAGTATAAAAATAAAGTATATAAAATAAGGCCATAATAATAAGATGAGCTATAATGGCTCTAGTCAACAACTTCTTTAGCTAACCCACTATTATTGTGGACTACTCGACTGTGTTGGATTGTTTTGCTGAATTCAAGCATGTATAATAATTGAATGACAATAGAATACACATCTTTGACAAGACTAAGCAAGAAAAAATGGGTACAAAGGAAGAACCATTGTGTGTTTGTATAAACAGTACAATTAGGATAAATATGCAGTACTTTTGTGCAATTCTATGAGAAGAAAGATTTGCGCTAATAGTATTTGGACAGGATATCCTATCTGCTTCTTATACTATGGATAACCACTAGGAAGATAACAATGTAAAAAGTATTAATTATTGAAACCATACTATATTTTAGCTTTTAAAAGAAATAGATATGTATACAGCTACAATCTCTTAATTCACTTATTAGAGGCATCTGCTCTAATAGTGTTTGTAGATACATGTTTGCACCTTGTATGCCAAAAAGCCACTCAGAAAACAATATGCAATGTATTAATTGTTGAATCTGTCTTACTAAATTTATCTGAAACTGTTTCATTGCTATTTGTTCTTCAACAAAATAAAATAAACAATAAATTTTTTAAAAGTCAGTGGTATACAAAATGACAAAGAGAAGGAATATAAAGCAGTCTCAGGCCCCGAGTCCACCCAGTACAAATGCAGAAGACATTAGCATAGAGGAAATTGGAAACCACACACCTGAAATCTCTGGAATAATAGCATTGTAATTTAAGAAACAACTGCATACAGGTATAGAAGAGATCAGATCAGAAATAATTTCTGAAGTAAAAAATGTAGTGATAACTATAATCAAGGAAGTACTAAGTGCTTCTAAAGAATGCCTTATAAAAAATAGAGCAGAATATATAAAAGATGGCATCCCTGAATAAGGAATATAGGAAAGAAATAGAATGTATGAAACAGATCCAAAGTGATATACAGGAAATGAAAACCTCAATCACAAGCTGGCAAATCCGTCTGACTGAAAGTGAAAATAGACTTTCTAACCTTAAAGACACCATTGCACCTAGTGAGAAAGTAAGCAAAGATCCCTTAAAAACAACTAGGATGAAGGAAAAAATAATTCAACACCTTCATGACAATGCAAAGATGAACAATTTGAGACTAATAAGCATCAATGAGAAGGAAGGAGACAATACAAATGATATAAAAAGAATATGGGCAGAAGTAATAACAGAAAACTTCCCAAATATGGGGCAACAATCTGACATTCAGTAATCGAAGCATATAGTACTGCAAATAACACCAACCCAATTAAAACCACTCCCAGACATATAATAATAAAGATCCCAGAAATTCAGCATAAGAAAAATATACTAAAAGCCACTGAAGAAAAGAAACAGATCACATTTAAAGGAAAATCCATCAGAACAATGGCAGATTTCTCTTCACAAACCATCAAGGCAAGAAGAGCATGGAGCAAAGTACTTCAAGTCTTGCAAGAAACCAAATTACAACCCAGACTGATATACCCTGCAAAACTCTCTTTCAGGTATAATGGAGAAGTAAAATACTTCCATGAATAAAATAACTAAAGAATTTCATGATGACAAAGCCAAGCCTACACAGATCACTAAATGATGTTCTAGACAGGGAGCAAAATGATTATGACTCCATGAATGAGAATGGAACGAACCCACCAAATAAAGCAGACAAGCACAGGAGAATAATAGATATACAATAGTAGTCTTTCAGTTACTCTATTTCATACAGCAGTAAAATATTTTCATCAACACACTTTACAAATGGACTTCTCTTGAACCCCATCAGTCAAGATTCCATATGTCACTACAGGGTGGATTTCAAGGAAATAACTGTAGCTCAGTCCCACAAGTGACACCTGGCCACCAGTAAGTTTCATGGTCATTATCCATGTCCACAACACACTAGAACTTTGTGTGATATCCTATACCCAACCTGTCAGAGTGATAGTTATTTACTTGTTATTCTAGCATTTATCTTATGTTTTATTCTTACTATTTCTTTACTATCATGAACACTTTTTCTTAGTTCAAAGGTTGTGAAACATTTAATTTTTAGTTAGTATTTAATTTTCTGAATAATGCTTAATTTTTTTAAGATTTGTACTATATCTTTAAATTACAATTTATCTAAAAGACATTGTATGATATCTTCTCCTAGTATTGGAAACTTTAAAAAGTATATTTTTATTTTCTGTGGACTTTATATTACTTCTTCCCTGTCCTTTATACCCACATGTATATGAAAAACAATATGTGTATAACCCAATATAAGATTGGTACTGTTTCATAGAAATCTTCAATGAC
This sequence comes from Ctenomys sociabilis, assembly GCA_004027165.1. Taxonomy (NCBI): domain Eukaryota; kingdom Metazoa; phylum Chordata; class Mammalia; order Rodentia; family Ctenomyidae; genus Ctenomys; species Ctenomys sociabilis. Next base: position 10,247 of record PVKA01045913.1, on the reverse strand, counting down.
GTTTTAAATAAGTTTTTATCTAATATATTTTGTATAGTCCTGCATGACTATCACTTCGAGAGCTCTTTATTGTTCATCCAGGAGCATACTGCAACTTCTCTTCCTTTTGAACTATGCTCTTTGTTATTTCCTATATCATACATCTGGAGGTATTAAAATATTTCAAGTTTGTATATCTAGGAAATATTTTGCTTTTAGTTTTCAAAGGTATGTTTGCTAAGTATAAAATTCAAAGAGAATAAAGCTTTTTATTTCTTTCAGTCCAGTTGCTTACACATGTGGTCCTTTTTTTTCTAATGTGGAATAAAGTGCTATTTAATTTAGTACTTCCATAGCTAATATTTTTATGCATATGCTTTAATCATTTTTTCTTTATAATAAGTTTTGGAAAGTTTCATTTCTGTGTAACTTGGTATGATATTATTTAACCTTCTTGTGGAAAAGTTTCATTTTTCTTGGAAATGTGATATTATAAGTTCAGAAATTTCTGAATTATAACTTCAGAAATTTTGTCTTTAAATATTTATTATCAAAAAAAATTATTGCCTACTCCTTTCTACTTTGAGAATTCAAATTATATGAATATAAAAAAGAACAGTGAATGCTTACAACTTTTATTTTACTCTCATTTTTTTATTTCAAATTTCTTATAACTTCTTAGCTATTGTATTTTTTAGAACAAAACTTATACCTTTGTATCTGGTAATCTGAAAACTAATAACTAAATTGCGCATAGCACCACGTAATATAGTAATCATTTTTGGATTCCTATTATTTTGTTTACTAAAATCTTGTATCATGTGTAATGCTGTTTTCTTCTATCACTATTTTGTATTCTTTAAAAATAATAATAAAAAGTACAAAAAATTGTGAAATAGAGGATGGATGCATAGATAGATAGATAGATAGATGACAGAGAGAGAGAGAGAGAGAGAGAGAGAGAGAGAGAGAGAGAGAGAGAGAGAGATGAGAGAGACCTAAATGTTTCATCAAACTTTCTAGCCTTTCAAAGAACTGAATCTCTCAAGTTAATTCCAATGTGAACTTTTTGGGGCCAGCGAGATAGTGCAGAGGCATAAACACCTACGTAGCAAGCACAAGGAGCCAAGTATGATCCCTAGCCTAACATGCTGTGCAATCTCTGCCCCCAGATGCTCTGGCATGTGGTCTTGGCCCCAGAGGCAGGTGCCTACCGTGCACCAGGCTTGGTGGCCCAAACTTCTAATCCCAGAACTCAGGATGTTGAGCCAGGAGGATCTTTGTGGGTTTGAGTCCAGCCTGGCATCTACAAAAGTGAGCAAAAGGAGCACCCGAACTACATAGTAAGAGCCTGTCTCAAAAAAAAAAAAATTTTTGTTTATACAAATGCTAAAGACAAAAAAGTCATCTTTGATGAGAACTAAATTCCATGTCTCTCTAGCAGATAAGACTTTAGAATTTCACTCGTCTAGGAGGACACACGTAAGGGTAAGGTCATTGCCCTTTTTCCTGAGCAACTTACCCTCCAGCTGGTACAGAAAACTAACAGCTAGGCCCTGGGAAAAGAACTGGCCTCTCTGACACCAGAAGGAAAAAACAAGACAAAACAGTATTCCAAACTATTCTTTAATCTCTCTTTCTAGACAAAATGTCATAAGTGTAACTCATGCCATGACTCCCCACTTATGCATAGCAGGGATCATGTCCCTAGACATGCAGATACAATTGGCCATTCAGGTGACAGTTGACACTGTCCATAGGATTTGACAGGGTTAATAGACTTGAACTGAGACAAAACCCTGTGGTTTATTCTTCATCTCACTTTGCCACTCTCCTACCCTTACATAAAACACACCGCAACCTCCTTGAGTTCCCCTCACCCTATTAGTTCTGGTCTTCATCCTTTATGTATGCTGGAGGGTGAAAAATGACAAATGTGCTCTTATTAATATATATGACTACTGGACAATGAGTACAAGTATTAACCTGTGAATTTCATACAAATACCATGAGAGGACCTGACAAATAGCTCAGAGGACTAAAGTGCCTACAAACAGTCGCAGGGACTGGGGTTCGATTTCTGGGACTGCTATACTGATCCAGCTCCTGAGGCACACTAAGATGGCAATTGAGTAGTTCTTACATGAACTCTGGCAGTAATAGCTGACCACACTCAAACATGCCATAAACCCACAAAACCTCATAGGTGTGAACATGCCATCCCACACCAGGTCACTTGTCACCCCCAGAGTTTGGCAGCATTGTCCCTCTTGGCTTGCTTTCCTTGTCACTCCCATCCTCCTCACCCCTTAAGCTACACTTACTAATAAAAAGAAAAGCACTTGGTCCAGGTAGATAACTCAGTGGAGTAAACTCCTGCTTTAGCAAACACAGGGACCAGGGTTCAACTCTTAAGCCTCCCTACCACGCTGTCCCCACCCCTGTCTGCTGGGCTCACTGAGACAGTGACCAAGTCCTGACAAGATGGCACACATTTGTAATGCCAGCACTGGGGAGGCTGTAAACAGGAGGATCAATATGAGTATAAGCTACATAGTGACATCCTGTGCCAAATACATAAATGGAAAAAAAGGAAGAGACTTATGTGAAACTTTGTATTGAGACATACAGCAAACATCTTTACTAGTGGCAGAAAGGGTCTTCAGGACACTGATACAATCCTCAAGATAGAGAAAAAGATGAAGGGCATGAAATGGCTTCAAATCCATGTGCGATAACAGCGTGGAAAAATTCTAAAAGTGGGCGGGTAACAGGAAGAAGACTGAGGCTGCACTAGGATTTCATCGTGATATTGGTGGGGGCAGGTCTTCTCTCTGCTTTACAAAGCAGAAGATGGATGTCTCTGTAGAAACCTGCAGCAGGACAGATTGGGGCTTATATAGGCTTTATTCAGCACCTTAGTCTTGTAACAAAGGGAAGGTTTACTCTGGGGGATGGCGAAAATGTAAACATGATCCTCATGCTACGTCTTCCTCTCCCTCTAACTGGGCACTGAGTCATAAACCATCCCAACATGTTCATCTATGGAATATTCTCCTAAACACTGGAGAGAGTTAGATCCCCAAAGCTTAAAAACGAAGGTCTTTACGTAAGTATGCAGACAAAGGTCTGCTCTCTAGACAGTATAAAGAACTAAAACATGTTAGGGCCCCAAAATTTAAAGACCCAATCCAGAAATGGGCTTTCGAGATGAACACACACTTCTCAGAGGAACAAATTAAAGAAGCAAATAAATATATGAAAAAGTTCTCCACATCACTAGCCATCCGTAAAATGCAAATTAAAACAACACTGAGAAGCCGGGCGTGGTGGCGCAGGCCTGTAATCCCAGCACTCGGGAGGCTCAGGCAGGAGGATTGTTGTGAGTTCGAGACAAGCCTGAGCTACAAAGTGAGTTTAAGGCCAGCCTGAACTGCATAGTGAGACCCTGTCTGAAAAACAAAAATAAATAAATAAATAAAAAATAAATAAAATAAAACAACACTGAGATACGATCTCACCAAAGAAAGAATGGCTATCATAAGGAAATCAACCAACAACAAAAGTTGGAGAGGCTGTGGGGAAAAGAGAACACTTCTCCATTGCTTGTGGGAATGTAGACTGGTGCAACCATTATAGAAATCAGTACAAAGACTCCTTAAGAAACTAGGACTGGAAATCCCACACAAACCACCTATCCTCTTATTGGGAATTTTCCCAGAGGATCTGAAAACATATTATCATAGTGATATATGTGTATCTATGTTTATAGCAGCACAATTTGTGATAGCCAAATCTTGAAAACAACCAAGATGCCCATCACCTGAAGAATTAATGAAAAAGATGTGGTATTTTTATACAATGGAGTATTACTCAGCTATCAAGAATGATAAACTCGAAGCCTTCATACTTAAAAGGATGCCACTTGAGACCGGCCAGAGACAGCGCGGCCGACTCCACCATCATGCTCCATCCCCCCAGCGTCCGCTCAGCCCCAGAGACGCCCCAGACAGCACGGCTGACTCTGCCTTCCTCCTCCATCCCGCCTGCCCAGGCCCGCCCAGCCCCTGAGACCTCCTGAGACACCAAGACCAACGCCAGCAGTCTACTCGATCCCGCCCATGCCGCCCAGCCAGAGACCAGCCTGAGACTGGATGACTCCAGTGGCCTCCTGGATCCCACGCCAACCTCTCCCAGCAAATGGGAATTTGCATGACTCACCAGGCTTTCCAGATCAGTGAGAGTGTGGTGAGTCTGAGGGAGAGCTATTGGCTTCTTCCCACACACGCTACGCAGACCCCTGCCCCCAACCCCTCCAAGCCAGTGACTGGCCTGAAACCTCAGGACCCACTCACCAACACCTCCCTGGATCCCCTGACCTAAAGCCCACTGATCAAGTGGGAATTAACCGATTCTCTGGGCATCAAAGTTCAGTAATGTAGAACTCCAGGCCCGCGATGCCCGAGAGACATTTCCCAGGGATTACCTGACCCCCACCCCCCGTGGCCCGGTGAGAGCTCCAGACACACTGTGCCAGAGAAACATTTCCAGGTGATTACTGGTCCCACCCCACAGCCACAGACCCAGTGCAGGTCAGCCTGGACTGAGAACTCCAAGCCTGCCACGCCAGAGGGACATTTCTCAGCAATCCTTGGTTCCATGCTAAAGACCGAAACCCAGCACAGCCTAGCCTGTTAGTGAGGGTTCCAGGCCCACTGCACCAGAGGAACCTTTCCCAGCCTTCTCAGGTTACGGCCTGTAGACCCGGACCCAGCACAGGCTGGTAGACCCATTACAGACTACTCAGTGAATAAGATCATCCACTATTCTTTTGTGAGCCCAGAAGACTCACCAAAGCACAAGCCTGCCTACCTGGGGAACAACCTGCCTGACTCAGGAGGGCTGACCCCAGGAACCAACAGAGGGGAACCAAAGGAGCTACAGCAAAAAAGGAACTGAACAAAACAGCTAGACCCAGGATAGGCATATCTGGAAAATCTCAAACTTAATAGACTGGCACCCGAATCTCATAACAAGCTAAGGTTATAGCTGCACCAAAGCTCTACATCAAAGTCCAAAGGTCAGTGCTATACAAAATGACAAAGAGAAGGGGAAAAATGCAATCACAGAACTCGAGTCCATCAGGAAGGGCAGAGGACACTAGCTCAGCTGCAATGAAAGAACTAACAGATACAGCAGCAAAGGAACAACAGCAGAAAGCTATAGAGGAAATAAAATGAGAAGCAATTACCCGGATTAAAAAAGAAATATTTGAATACATTGTATCTGAAATTAAGAATGAATTCCAGAAACACTGGGTGGAAAAATTATGCTCACCCAGAACAAATGCAGAGAGCACTATTGCAGCTGATATATATGAATTAACAGCATCTGAAGCAAAGAAACAGCAGCAGAAAGATCATGAGGAACTCAAAGCAGAAATAAGTTCTGAAATCAAAAAAGAACTTTTTGAGGACATAGCATCTGAAATACCGAAACAAGTCCAGAAATATACAGAGGCAATCCAACTTGGAAGAAACACAGCAGTAAAACAATTAATAACTGTTTATTAATTGATAAAAACATTGAGGAAATCAGAAATATGATGTATTCCATGAATGAGCAATACAGAAAAGAAATAGAACACATGAAACACAGTCAAAGAGATATAGAAGAACCAAAAATAGCAATCAAGAGTCTACAAAACCGTCTGAATGAAAACGAAGATAGAGTTTCAGATCTTGAAGATGACAGAGCAGCTAGTGAAAAGGTGAGAAAGGATCTCTTAAAAACAAAGAGAATGCAAGAAAAAATAATCCATCACGTGCAAAATGATGCCAGGATGAACAATGTGAGAATAATTGGTATCAACAAGAATGAAGGAGTCAATAAAAATGACATAAAAAGAATTTGAGGAGAAATAATTGCAGAAAACCTCCCAAATATGAGGAAACAATCCAACGTTCAGGTCACCAAACCATACAGAACACCAAATAACCTCAACCCAAGTAGAAACACACCAAGACATATAATAGTTAAGATCCTAGAAATCCAACACAAAAATAATATACTGAAAGCTGCTAGAGAGAAGAAGGAGCTCACATTCAAAGGAAAACCCATCAGAATTACAGCCGACTTCTCTACACAGACAATGAAGGCAAGGAGAGCATGGAGCAGAGTTCTTCAAGTCCTACATGAAAACAAATTCCAGCCCAGACTACTATACCCTGCAAAACTCTCTTTCAAGTTTGATGGAGAAGTGAAATACTTCCACGACAAAGAACAACTAAAGAATTTCATGATGACAAAGCCATCCCTCCACAGGTTGCTGAAAGACGTTTTAGAAAGAGACCACAACGACCAGAACTCCATGCAAGAGAATGGAAGGAACCCACTAAACAGGACAGTCAATTAAACACAGGTTACAAAGGAGTAAATAACACCAGGTAAATATCATGACAAACATAAGTCAGCACATTTCAACTATAGCCATCAGTGTAAACAGACTCAATTCTCCAATTAAGAGAAATAGACTGGCACAGTGGATTAGGAAACAAAATCCAACAATATGCTGTATACAAGAAACACACTTAACACAAAAGGACATTCATAGGCTCAAATTCAAAGGATGGAAAACAATAGTACATACCCCAGAATCTCAGAAAAAAGGAGGAGTAGCAGTTCTGTTCTCAGACAGTCTCAACTTCAAACCAAGAATGATCAAACGACACAAAGAAGGCCACTATAAATTGATCAGGGGAAAAATTCAACAGCAAGAAGTAACACTCATAATATCTATGCACGAAACACATGAGCACCCAACTATGTAAGACAAAGCTTAAGGGACCTGAACAACTTCATATCTAAGAACACAATCTTAACAGGAGATCTTAACACACCTTTATCTGAAAAAGATAGGTCAACCAGACAAAAAATTAGCAAGGAAGTAGCAGAACTGAACCAGAGCTTGGAACAAATGGACCTGGTAGACATATACAGAGTGTTCCACACAACCACAGCTGAATACACATTTTTTTCAGCTGCACATGGGTCATTTTCCAAAATAGACCACATACTAGTCCAGAGCTCATGCCTAAGTATATGCAAGAAAATAGATATTATCCCATGCATGCTATCTGACCACAATGCAATGAAATTGGAAACAAATGACAAAAGAAACCAGAAAAACCCGGAAATTCATTGAAACTAAACAACACCCTACTCAGTGTTAGGTGAAACTAAACAACACACTACTCAATCAATGGGTTGCAGAAGAAATTCAATAAGAAATTCAACAATATCTACAATTCAATGAAAAATTAGTACAACTTACCGGAATTTACGGAATGTGATGAAAGCAGTTCTTAGAGGGAAAATAATAGCTATGAATTCACACATTAGGAAAACAGAAAGTGAACAAATTAGAACCCTAATGGTGCCGCTCTGACAACTAGAAAATGAAGAGCAAACAAAACCCAGAGCACAAAGATGGGAAGAAATCACAAAGATTGGAGGAGAAATTAACTCAATTGAGATGAAAAAAACAGTGAAAAGAATCCACAAATCAAAAAGATGGTTCGTTGAAAAACTAAATAAAGTTGATAAGCCTCTTGCCAACCTCATCAAAAAACAGGCAAAAGAAAATTCAAGTACAAGCGATAAGGAATAAAAAGACTGAAATCACCACAGACCCAGTGGAAATTCAAGAAGATTATGAGTAGTTACTTCCAGAATCGTTACGCTCACAGAATTGAAGACACAGAAGAAATGGACAGATTCCTCGAAAGGTACAAATTGCCAAAAGTGAATCAAGAAGATATTACAACTCTCAATAAGCCGATAATAGCCAAGAAAATACGAAACGTAATAAAAATCCTACCGACAAAGAAAAGTCCAAGGCCTGATGGATTCACACCGGAATTCTACAAGAAATTTATAAAAAATATACTCCCCACACTCCACAAACTCTTCCACAAAGTTGAAAAGAAAAAAGTCCTCCCAAAATCATTTCTGGAGGCAAGTATAATACTCATTCCAAAACCAGGGAAAGACATAACCAAAAAGGAGAACTACAGGCCAATCTCCCTCATGACCATAGATGCAAAAGTACTGAAAAAAGTCCTGGCAAATAGAATACAGCCAATCATCAAGAAGATCATACACCATGACCAGGTAGGATTCATCCCAGGGATGCAAGGATGGTTCAATATTCGAAAATCTATAAATGTAATACACTATATTAATAGACTGAAATCTATAAACCACATGATCATCTCAATTGATGCACAGAAAGCCTTTGACAAAGTCCAACACTCATTCATGTTCAAGGTCCTACAGAAAATTGGAATAGATGATCTCTACCTTAACTTGATAGAAGACATCTATGAAAACCCAAAAGCTCATATAATTCTAAATGGAGAAAAACTTAAATCTTTTACTCTTAAATCGGGTACAAGACAAGGATGTCCTCTATCATCCCTCCTATTCAATATAGGCTTGGAATACTTAGCAACAGCCATTAGGAAAGAGGGAGAAATAAAGGGAATAAGAATAGGTGAAGAAGAAGTTAAATTATCTCTATTTGCAGATGACATGACACTTTACTTGGAAGACCCCAAAAGTTCCACCAAAAAACTACTAGAACTGATAGGGAAATTCAGTAGCATAGAAGTATACAAATCAATACTCAAAAGTCAATAGCAGTCCTCTACACAGATAACAAGCACACTGAAAAGGAAACAATAGAAACAATAACTTTTACAATAGCACCGCAGAAAATGAAATAACTTGGGATTCACTTAACCAAGGAAGTCAAAGATCTTTTCATGGAAAATTACAACACCCTAAGGAAAGAGATTAAGACGATTTCAGAAAATGGAAAGATATTCCATGCTCCTGGATAGGAAGAACCAACATCGTGAAGATGGCCATACTCCCAAAATTGCTGTACAGATTTAATGCAATCCCTATCAAATTGCCACCAACATACCTCCCAGACATAGAGAAGTCATTGCTAAAATTTATTTGGAACCACAAACGACCTAGAATAGCAATAAAGACAAGGCAGGAGGCATCACAATTCCTAACTTGAAATTATACTACAAATCCACTGAGATAAAACCAGCATGGTATTGGCAACAAACTAGACCTGACGATCAGTGGAATAGATTAGAAGACACAGAGGCATCTCTGAAAACACTCAGCCATCTCATCTTCGACAAAGGGACTACGCAATCTCACTGGAAGAAAGATGGCCTCTTTAATAAATGATGCTGGAAAGTGTTGCTTTCTACATGCCGAAAACTAAAAATTGACCCACCTCTATCACCATGCACTAAGTTAAATTCAAAATGGATTAAAGATCTAAACATTAAAACAGAAACACTCAATCTCCTGGAAGAGATAGTAGGAGGAACTCATGAAGACATAGGGGTAGGTTCATAAACAAACATATATTCGCACGGGAAGCTCTTGAAAGAATCAACAAATGCGATCAACTCTTCTTAAGGAGCTTCTGCGTGTCAAAAGAAATTGTCAACAGAGTGAAAAGATAAGCCACCAACTTTGAAAAAATCCTAACTAATAAGCAATCAGACAGAGGTCTACTGTCTAGAATATATAAAGAACTAAGATATAACAGGGCCCTCAAATTTAAGACCCAATTCAGAAATGCGCATCTGAGATGAATACACACTTCTCAGAGGACGAAATTAAAGAAGCCAAGAACTATATGAAAAAATGCTCCACGTCGCTAGCCATTCATGAAATGCAAATGAAAACAACACTGAGATACCATCTCACTCCAGAAAGAATGGCTATCATAAGGAAATCAACCAACAACAAATGTTGGAGAGGTTGTAGGGAAAAGGGAACACTTCTCCACTGCTGGTGGGAATGTAGACTGGTACAACCATTATGGAGGTCAGTGTGGAGACTCCTCAAAACAGGAGGACCAGAAATCCCATTCAAGCTGGCTATGCCCCTACTGGGAATTTTACCAAAGGATCTGGTTACATTGTATCATAGAGATGCATGTGTACCTATGTTTATAGCAGCACAATGTGTGATTGCAAAATCTTGGAAACAACCAAGATGTCCATCACATGAGGAATGGTTGAAAAAGATGTGGCATTTCTATATAATGGAGTATTACTCAGCTATTAAGAATGATAAGTTTGAAGCATTTATACTGAAGTGGATGCCACTTGAACATATACTCATAAGTGAAATAAACCAGACACACATGTGTAAATATCGTATAGTCTCCC
>PVKA01045912.1:0-15255 GCA_004027165.1 Ctenomys sociabilis | reverse complement strand
AGAGATTAGAGGAGTTAGTGGTAAAGGATACAGAAGAGGGCAAAGTGTGGACCCAACACATCACTCTGGCTCCCAGGATTCCAGTTTCCTCATGCTACCCTAAGTGGAATTGGGCTCTGGATAAGGGAGGGAAATGCTCATATGGCTGGGAGCACAGTAGCTGGAATCCCACAGATTAGATTAGTGTAGTTCTGTGGATGATGGATTTACTAACAAGTGAATATCCACCCTGGGTGTGAGTGACACCAGCAAATAGGCCTGTAACCTGGATGGGATAAAAAGGGAAAGAAGAAGGAAATCTCACTGCTTTCTGCCTGCCTTGCCATAAGCTGTTCCTCCTCTGCCATGCCAGCGGGGCTTGGAGCCAGCCAACTATGGACTGAAAGCTCTGCAAACTGTAAGATAAAGGAAACCCTTCCTCCTTTAACTTGTGGATGTCAGATATTTTGTTTCAAAAACTATAAAATAACTAAGACATATATATTAATATTCATATATAATATGGGATATATCTGTTGAGCATCTGAATAAGGTGTATTGGGAACACACAGGGAAAAGGGTCTCAGTCTACTCCAGGGAGTCAGGAGAAATTTATAGAAGAGATGGTCCTTAGTCTAGGTATTGAAGGGTACATAGACATTCATTAAGTGATGCTTGTGAGGAAGGATGTCAGAGGTTGGGCAGAGAGAACACTGTGTATAGAGATGGAAGGCCCCAGTCCCCTGGTCTATGGGTGTATATGAACTCCTGAAGCCTGATCTTACATGGCCATGCCTAAGGCAATTGGCTCTCTGTATTTTAAAGGTGGATGTGAGCAGCCTACAGTGTATCTCAATAAGCAATGTTCTCAGTGATGGAAACACCCTATTCCTTTCTGGTGATGAGCAAGGTCATGCTGTGAAGCTATCTTTCCAAGCAAGTAATGCCACCTGGGTTTTGCTCTCCATATCACTTGGATAAAGGATCTGTTGCCTTTCACAGGAATAAGCCATGAGGTCTGGGGAAGCGGCAACCTGAGCTCTAAAGCCTCTTGTGACTGGGGGAAATGGTTGGGAACTGTGAAAAGGAGTCATCAGCCAAAGGCCTCTTGCCAGCACCTCAGAAGCATTGCTCAGTACATTGCTAGGCCATCTAGGTTATAGGGTTTCTAATACCTGTATTGTGGTTGTCTATAAGACTATGAGAAGGCTGAGGAGATAGCTTGGTGGCCTAAGGGCAAGGACCCTTTACTGAGCCAGCCATGAAACCAGGTGTGGTGGTGCACCTCTGTAATCCCAGTGCTGGGGAGGCTGAGATAGGGAGTCCAAGCTGTGTAGGGAGACCTTATACCAAATATAAATAAATAAATACAAGGATTAAATACATAAATAAATAAAAGACTATACAGAAGGTGGTAAAAGAAGGCCTCATAGGTGATATATGATGTGGAGCATTTAGAGACATAGATAGAAGGGGCTGGGCTCATAGTGAAGGGATTTAATTTTACTTAGCTTTTCTCTGGTCAACTAGAATGGGCATCATTATGATATGGAGCTGGAGTATTAAATGAAAGATTATGCTCTTCTTCTCTGCCACGAGGCAGGCAATACTAGCCCTGCTGTATAGCAGACTGAGCTCTGGCACATAGTAGGTCCTCAAGAGATAGCAGAAGTAGTTGTCATCATTTCCATTCCAAACAATAGGCAGACTCGAAAAGAACAAAGTAGGAGGCCCACTGCTATTTCCCCAATGCCTGCACACACAGGATGTGCAATAAAGATTTGCTGCATGGGTGAGTTCCAAGCTTCCCCACTCCTGTGACCGTAGGCAAGCCGCTTACCCTCTCGGCATCTGTTTCCTCACCCGCATCACGGGGGTGACCATGACACCCAGCCGTGGAATTACTGAGCTAGCAGAAGAGTGTCTGACTAAACGTTTCCTGTTTCTATTGTTCCTTAGCAGTGCTAAGAGCATCTGATTGCAAATCATCCTATCTGCTCTGGTACGAGTTCATGGATACGCTCATGGGCAGGAGAGAAATTTTTTCACCCATGTGTTTCCCTTGCCTCTGAAGACCATAATCTGAGAGCTGTGTTGTTGACTTATCAGGAGAGAGCAGAGGAATGGAGAAGCTGTGGTCTGAGCAGAGAGAGGTAACAGTGCTGCTCTCTGGCTCGGGCTATTGGCTAGGGGTCCTCAAATGCTGGCTGTTTGGCTTCCCTGAGCCTTAATCCTGTAGCTGTAAAATGCAGACCACCTGAGCATACACAGAGCAGCGTGCTCATTAAATTGTCATGATGGAGGCTAAGGACAGTCTCCTGTGCTGAGCTCCCTGCTGAATGAAAAGCTCTACCCTCAGCCAGGTCCTGGGGCCTGCAGGAACTGACAAAGTTAATTAAATCATACTGCTGGCAGAGGAAAATGCTGGTGACGTGCACTGGTCATTATGCTGAATTTTTGGAAATGTAGGAAAAAGGTTGTTGGAAGACATATCTTCTGGCCTCCTCCAGAACCTCCAAGTCACTTTCTAATTAGAGTTGTTTTATGCCAAGATTGAAAAAAAAAAAAAAAAAAGACTTCCATCTCTATTGAGGAGAGTCTGACATGATCTTCCAACAAGAAGCAAATCATCTGCCTGCAAAGCACACAGGGCTTTGTTCCGATGCTGGATGTCTGACAAGGATCCTGTTGGCTTTGGCAACGTAGGCTCGATGAGGGACAGGTGAGGTGGAATTACTAAGCCATTCATTTCAGGAGTTCAAGTCAGCCAGTAATTTTTGGGCATCCAATCTGTGTGCTAAGTGTGGGGGGATAAACAGACTAACAAAGACATGATGCCTGCCCTGGGGGTGGGGTGCAGACAGAGGAAAGCCCTGCAGAACAGAATGAATGGATAAAGACACCGAGGAAGCTTTCTCAGGAGTGGCAGTGAGGTCATGAGGAGGGGCTGCATGTTTGATGAGGCCACTGTTGTCTCTCTGTCACAGGACTCTAGGACTCCGGAGAGCTTGTTAACTCATCTCTTTCATCAGGGCATTTCTTATTCTCACAGTTTAGGACATTCTCATTCCAGCTTGCCTCCAAGAAATGGCAACCATTGGTTAGGGCTGCAGCTTAACTATAGAGTTTTTGCCTGGTAAGTGCAAGGCCCTGGGTTTGACCCCTCAACACACACACACACACACACACACACACACATACACACACACACACACACATCAACTATGCCTTTGAATGGCAACTTATTATTGGGTCTTTAAAAATATATGCTCATTGACCCAGAAAACTCTTATCAGGCTTTAGATTTTTCACAAGCATATGATAGGAAAGACCCTAGGGGATGCAGAGGTGTGAGAGGAGGCACTGAGTAATGCAAGGAGAACTGGTGAGGACCTAAACCAAGTTGGTGCCAAGACTGGAGAGGAGGGAGGGATGCTGGAGATGGAAAGGTTGGAGTACACCAGATCTTGTGACAGATTGGTACTAAAGAGGCAGGGAGGGGTCCAGACTGTGCTCAGACTGAGTTAGCCATGGCTGATGTTTATGTCACTGAGCCCACAATTAAGGTTTGCTAGTAGATGTTTCATGAACCCATCTAGGTACTACCAATAAAAAATGCCTTTTGGGCACACATAGCTAATTAAAGTGCAGCACAAGTATGGAATTAATCATATAATAAAAAGTGAGAAAATTAATAACTTCCTTTTTTTGGTACTGGGAGTTGAACTCAGACCTTGTGCTTGCTAGGTAGGTGCTATGCTGCTGAGCTATATATCCCTAGTAGCTCTTCTTCTTCTTCCTCTACCTCCTCCTCTTCTTCCTCCTTCTCCTCTTTAAATTTCTTCTTGTAGCTAGGGAAATGGCTCAGTAAAAAATAAGCACTTCCCTGGCAAGCGCAAGGGCCTGAGTTTAACCCCTGGTTCCACAAAAAATAAAACAAAACAAAACAAATAAATTTCTTCTTGTAACAATATGAAGGAAGTTTCAGTTTGGGTTAATCAGTATGCCACCTTTCAACTTCTCCCAACTTTCCTTTTGAGTAGCACAGAGCTTTAAGGAGGCAATAGTGTTTATTTGAAATTTAATAATAATGCTTTGTTTTTACTATAGTTTTTTGGGGGGGAACATTACAGTTCTAGCAAGGGATTTTTACTTTCCAGATGGTCTTTTTGTAAACATATCTATTTAAATTTTAAAAGGGAGTTAATATGAGGAGCAGCACACTAACATATATGGCAAATATTGTGCATGTGCTGACTGAGTGACCACAGATTGAGAATCACACCCTTGGCCCCCTCTTCCCCTTGCTGTCCCGGGATCACTGGAGGCAACAGTGCAAAGGGGCAGCAAGTGTGACATTCTGTTAACATCACCACTGGCCACCAAGGCATATGATCCCTATCCCGGGGGTTGGATGAACAACTAGTCCCTTTGTAGTTGGTCTATATATGACATATATATATATATATATATATATATATACATAATCAGTTATTTAATTAAGTTCTTAGAGAGAAATTTAGAACACTGATTTATGAGACTAAATTCCACTGAAATCTTTATATTTTTCACTCAAATATGATGTTGGTTCCATGTCCCCTAGTTTATTTGGAGGAAATAATATATTCACATGAATTTTCTAATGAAGAGAGACAGACGGGCAGAGGGGGAGCAGGAGAGGCAGTTCACAGTTTATCATAACAAGGATTATTTGTGTCGTGATTTCCTTCCTTCCAAGGAATCTCATATATCATATGCTCTGTCATCTGAGCCACTGAGTGACTGTGAATTTTTTTTTACATAGTGATGAGTAGAAATGCCGGAGAAGAGGGAGGTAATGATTGGCCAGGTCCACAACATTAGCTGCATGAGCAATGGGAATAGCAGTGTGAACTCTGAGTCAGGAACTGTCTGATCACCACACACATGCTATGCTCCTGTGGAGGGCTTCATGCCTGTGAGGGCTGTTTGTATTATCATGACTTCGTGTAAGATGTGGGAAGTGGTGGTGTGGGGCAAGCAGTCCTGGGTGGAACAGGTCACTGGTGCAAGTAGCTGTGAAGCAAGGTGTTGTGCTTGGAACATGTAATGGGATTTGGCAGGAGCCCTGGGCATGAAGGGAAATGGAGCCTTTGAGGGCAGCATGCTCCAAGGAACTGTAGTTTTATTTTTTACTATTATTACTTTTTATGTACAGAGTCTCACTATGTAGCCCAGACTCGTAGTGATCCTCTTGTTTTTCAGCCTCCCCCGCGCTGGATTACAGGCCTGTGCCACCATGCCTGGACTCGGTCACTGGCTCAGCACGCCCTGGGGGAAGGCTGGCACAGCCAGGATGGGGGATTGAACCCTGGTCCCTGAATTTGCCAAAGCAGGTGCTTAGTCTGCTGAGCTATCTCGCTGGCCCAGAAGGACCTGTGTTTGTACCACTGGAGAGACCAAAACATCCCCATATCCACCCACCTTTGGGTAATGACCAGTCAGCCTCCAAGACACTGAGAAAGCAGAAAGGAACACTCATGAATGCTGACCCAAAATGGGGTCTTCAGGCTGGTAGTGGTAATACAGAAGTCAGGAAACAAAGTCAAGGCACTTGCATTCCTTCCTTAAAACTCAAGTCTAGTCGACACTGAAAAAGGTCGCTCTCTGCCTTGTTTCCTTCAAAAGAGTGTGACGTTTGTCATTTCTTCATTTCCCTAAGAAGACTATTGCACTCATTTTTTAGCTTCTCTGCATTCAATACCCTCCTTGATGGGGGTTGATGCAAAACAACTCAGGGGCAGCCATCCAATTCTACTGAATATGAGCCGGAAATTCTCATCAGAGCATCTTGCCAGTACAGCCCCTTCTTACTCAGTTCTATAGCCCCTGCAATATTTATCTTTGGAAGTCATATTTGCACAAATTCATACTCATTTTTGGACACAGTGACAAGCGCAGCGCTTGGTATGCACAGACGCGGAATTCCAAATGGTTCCCGGGTGTCTATGCCAACAGTCTACACGGCTTACTCCACAATGATGGAGCACAGACGGGGTGCAGGGAACTTTGGTAAGGGTGGGTGGGAGGAGGGAGACTCAGAGATGAATTAGCTGTGGAGCGAGATTAAAGTGCCCAAGGTTCTCAGGGGAGAGAAATACTATAAATAACTGTGGAAGTGCTGAGGACCTTCGGAGAAGTGGAGAGTATGGCTTGACATTCAGAGCAGAGATTATTTCCAGCTCAGGGAATCAGCAACAGCTTCTGGATGGTTCCAACCCAAATGAAGTGGTCAATCATTTACTCATATATATGCTTGCTACAGGGGCAAGAATTCTGCCCTGGAGTTTATGTTCAGGTACGAGGTAGGAGGACAGGTAAAATATAAGTCAAGCAATCATTATCTGGAAAATTAAGGTTAAATGCAATGAGGCAAATCAATCCAATTGATCAGTAGATTGTGCCATGTGCTGCTAGGGCTACTTTATACTGAGTAGTCAGGCCAGCATGGAAGAACCAGAAACAAATCTGCTTACAAGGATTTGGGGTTTAAGACAGCAAGTGCCAGTACAAAGCTTCTGAAGCAGGAATGAGGGTCAGCGCAGAGGAGACGCAGAAGAGGGAGATAAGGCCTGGAGGTAGGTGAGACCAGAGAGTTCAGGGCCTTGGGACCATGCACAGGAATTTGAATTTGACTGCAAGTGGAAGAGGAAATGGTGAGAGGGGTGAGTTAGTCTCAAGGCTTATTCCAGCCAGAAGGGCAGGCATGATCACACATGGGGCTGGTGAAGAAGCCACTTTGGACAAACTGGCTGGGGCCAGATGAAGGGGACTTTTGATTGTTTGGCCTTTGATCCCAGGAAGCATGAATAATTCTATTTCTTGCATTCTGCGTACCCTGTCTCTGATGCAGTCACCTGTGGGCCAGTTCAAGGGCTAAAGCCAGCTCAAGGTTTAAGTTCCTAGCCAGCTCTGTACATGTCAAAACGTGGGAATAGGATAAGGTTCAGCCAAAATGGAGACAGTTGCTCCTCCTTCAGGGAGAGCCCCGCAGGTGATCCTCCATAGGGGCTTCTCAGAAGGGAGCAGGTTGGATCTGTGGCTATCCCCTTGCTCCTTGTTTTCCCTAAGAAAAGGACTCTGGAAGGCCTGAGTACAGGATCCCTAAAGTAGTTTAGCTCATGCCACTCTTGCTCCCAGAAGCTGTGTGGGCAGTAGAGCCCAGTGGGCATATATACAGCAGCCAGTCCTAGACCTGATTTTTTATCAGCTGTGACTCCTATGGCAAATAGGTAAAACTTTATGCCTCAGTTTCCCCATCCATGAAATGGGGTCAATGCTGGTGCCCATATTCTAGGTTTATTGTGAGTTTCCCACGAGTTAGTATGTATAAGCATGTGGAGGATTAAGTAAAATAAATCAAGCACTCGATAAGTATTTATTCTTATGAGAATCAGGCAGATTTTGATGGCGATTATAGCAAGGAAAAGTCTATAGCATGAGCAGAACAAAATCCCTGCCAGGAAGAACGCAGAAGGGTGTAATTTCACATTAGTCATTCCCAAGTCCCACTGTTTGCTTGGTTCATGGGAGGACCAAGAAGCCATGGCTCTTGTGTCTGAAGATGTTTCCTCTGGGGTTGGGATTTCACAGCAGCCAGCCTGGGCTCTGCTAAGAGAAGAGACATCCACTCCAGCCCTTCTTGGAGGGTGCAGGTCTTTTGATCCTCTGGGGCTCACTCTCAGAATGTGGGTGGTGGAAAATTCCTCCCATATCCAAAGAACAAGCAGGTACCTGTGTGAGAGAAGGGATGTGCAGGCAACCTGATGGAAGCCGTGCACGTACAGACAGAGCCAGATTCAGGGATAGCTGGCTGCCCTGGGGGTCAGTCAGCTCCAGAGGGCTACCTGGCCCAATCGTCCCTGGGTGGGAAGCCCCCTTGCTTTCAGAGGATTCAGGAAAGTGCATCACTGGAGCTTGGGCTCCCTGGGGAAAAGAGGAGCCTTTCTAAAGGAAGGACTTTCAGTGCCCTTCCACTGTACCTTATGTTTCCATAGAAATAATAGGCCCAAATAAGAAGGCAGCTTCCTTGGAAATGGAGGGCTGACTGTCAGCAGAAGGGTCCCCCCATCAGCTGTGGGCTGAGGTGTCCTCACACAGTGCCATGTTTCCAGAGTCTCGTTTGCTTGTGGGTGGTGACTCTGAGTTGGCCTTGACAAGCCCAGGGTAGGACTCCAAATGTCTGAGCTGCCAGAGACATCAGAGTTCACATAGGAGGACCCAGGAGAGATGAGACTTGCCCCAGCCCACGCAGAAAATTCTGTAAACCAAGAGCAAAGTCCCATTCAGCCTCCCTTCAGAATGACGTTTTCTCACCAAGAGCAGCACTGCTAAGGAAAACCCCTACTGATTGGGATGCTTACCCATGAGCTGCATGCTTTTCCACACACCATGTGATCTCTTCTCACCACAGTCTTGGCAGGTTTTTTCCATTATCTCCAGGTTGCAGATGGGGAAAAAGACCTAAGCAAGGCTGGCTGCATTATTTAACATCTCAGAGCAGTTAAGTAGTTGAGCTGATCCAGAGCACTGATGACAGATCCTGGGTCCACGACAAACATCTTTTTCCTCCATGGTTCTTGGGTCCACATGTGTCCCTGCTGGCTGTCCCTTTCCTTTGTGCCTATTGCGGCTCCCAGCCCATGTGCCAGGTAGCTGTCCACGTCTGATGTTCAAGCGTGCCCTGGGGACTGTTTTGTTGTTGAACTCAACAGCAAAGAAGAAGCCCCAAGCCTTTTTCAAAAGAGCTATCAAGATTAATAAAATAACTCTTCTGTTTGCTGAGGTAATACCAATGCTGCTTATAGAATCCTGAACAGCTATAAATAAGCAAAAGGAGGGCAGAAGAGAAGCCTCACATTTCCTTTTTGGAAATTGTTAATGTCCTTGTCATTTATCCATTGATGGTCGTGATGCTTTCCTTATCCATTTCATGAAGAATAATGAGTGTCTTTTATACTCACAATTAAGGTAATGATATCTTTTTCCACTTCCAATTTCCCTTTTGGTCTTGCAATTTAAAACTGCTTTTGCAGGGTGGTTGTGAGTGTTCAGGTTTAACAGCCTGGTCCTTTGCCCAGCAGGTTTCTGGTGGCCATATTGGGCAGCAGGATCAGCAGTGGCAGGCTGACAGGCCTTGACGTGGGCCGCATTAAGCATTTGCCTGTGGCTGTCAAGGTTCTTGCCCAGCTTGACCTGGAAAAAGCAGTCCTGTCCTCAGAGGCCCCAGTGTGTCAGTCAGCTATGCCATTATCATTTGTTTTCCTTTGCTTCTCAATGCAGGGAGCTGATGTAGGGCCGAGAGTCAGGACTACAGCACAGGAATTTCCCCACATCCATCCTTGGGTCCTGTTTCATCAGTCCTGGGTGCAGAATGAAGGAAGACAACCTTGCAGCTTCTCCTTCTACATGCAGGACTCCACTCAATCTGCACTTGTCCAAGAACTGCCACATAACTTATGAGGACATCTGTAGCCAGGAACCTTGCCGTGCCCCAGCTCCCTTGATCAGAGCAGCTGCTCATGGCCGCACTGCCGCTAACACAGTGTGGCTCTCACACCTACCCCTGGAGGCAGGTGGAGGGGTTTCTAATAATTATTTTGCAGATAAGGTGACAGGGTTGGGGCGAGGACCTCAGCTCCAGTGAAGCTTTCTCCCTGCTCCACCATGTCTAAGAGGTAAAAACAGTAGAGCACGAGGAGCCTGTGAAAGCACACACACAGACACACACACACACACACACACACACACACACACACACACACACACAATGTGCCTAATCCCAAAGCCACGGAGGTAGTCCCATCCAAGTTAGGAGTATGACCTGCCCACCACTGCTATCACTACTAGACAATGTCACAAGGCATAACTGTTGAAATTAGAAAGGAGGCAAAAAACAGATTTAGACCCTAATGAGAAGCAGGCAGACCTTTCAGTGCAGCTCTGACCTTATCTTCCCATGCTCAGGGTAGTCCAGTAATAACCATTTCCAATAAGAGCATTTTGTAAGGTGACTGAGTACCAAAATCAGCACCGCCCAGTACAATAAACACAAAAGTGAAAACAGCCCATTTCTAGTAGCTGTAGATACCATACATTATGCTGAGATCTATGCAAAGACCATTTGCAGATGCTGCCAAGGAATATGCATGAACACAAACGAGTGAGAAGAAATTCTAAGAGAAGACGCATCATACTGCACGTAAGTCATCTCTCCCTAAATTAATATTTAAATTTAACACAATCCAAATTTAAAAAATAGATCCCCCATATTAGATATGCTAAAGTTTATATGAGAAAAAGAGGCAGGTCCAAATATGGTAAATTCTGAAAAATATAAGTTGGTCTAGGCCTGAAGGGCTAAAATAAACATTTTTTAAAAAAATGTATTTGGTTGTTGGAGGTTCTCACTATGCAGCTCAGACTTGTGGTGATCCTCCTGCTTTCAGCCTCTCCAGTGCTGAGATTACAGGCATGCGCCCCTACCCCTGGATTCTGTGGTCAGCTCAGCCCGCCCTGGGGGTGGAGCTGGCATGGCATGTGGTGCTGGGAATCAAACCTCAGTCCCTGTGCCTGCCTAAGCTTGCTTAAGCAGGTGCTTTAGTCCACTGAGCTATCTTGCCAGCCCCTAAAATACACAGTCTGTTAATGATGCGTGACTAGACAGACCAATAAAACAGCACTTTTCTCAGTGCTGGGGATTGAATGTAGGACCTTGCTCATTCTGGGGAAATGCTCTACCACTGAGCTACATCCTCACTGCTCAATAGCATGTCAAGTCTAGAAAGAGATCCAAATAGCTCAGGATTAAGAAAACAATTTCAACCAGCAAGAGAAAGGAGCTTGTATAATAAATGGCATTGTATTTGGACAATTGGTAGCCATCTAAAACAAACTTTAGATTTCTTCTTAGCACTTTCCACCAGGATCAATTCCAGATGGAGCAAAGCTTTAAATTTTTAAAAAATTTAATGAAAATATTAGAAGAAAACATGGGAGATTTCATTTAAATAATATCCAAATGGGGAACTTTCTATTTTTAAGCATTGTACAGACTGCAGAATCCATAAAAGAAGATTGACAAATAAGACATTGCAGAATTAAACAGTTCTGCATTATAAAAATTATAGTTAAGCCAAAAGATAAGCAACAAACTTGGCTGGAAAAGCTATTTCCAGTATAAGAGATGAAAGAGCTAATTTCCTCAGTCCTTGCAGAGATTCTAGAGCAGTGCAGGAAAATACTCAGTGGAAATGCAAAGGGCCTGAGCAGACAATTCAAGTTCACAGAAAAACAACAGTATTCTTTAGACATAAAAGATATCACCCTCACTGCTAAAAATAAAGGCAAACCATAAATTCTTTTGAGGTACCCTATCTGACGATTAAACAAGTAAAGGTGATATTTGCATCACGTTGGGTTAAGGATGGGGAATCTCATACATTCTGGTGCTGGTATAAATTCAATGCTAAAGTCATTGTGGTGGTCATCTAATATGGCCGATGCCCTTAAAACAAAAGACCACCTCCCCCCTCCTCTCCCACTCAGCCCAGGACGTAATTTACTTTCTCTCCTCCTGCCATCTCAGGGAAGACCCCCCCAATCAGTTTCTCAGGTATATCTAAACATCCCCTGTCAAGTCCCTCCCCTGACAAAAGGCCATAAAATCCTCAGCCTCCCTTTGTCTAATCCAGACAATTTCTTATCTTCCCCAAATTCTCTCCATGACCTCAAAAAAAATAAAGCCCCTTTCTCCTTTTCCTTCTGCCTGTTTCTCAGCTGTGTTGAGTACCTATCAGAACCCAGTGCTCTGTTGTTCTGGGAGTAGAAACTGGTACAATTGGAATAACCAGGACCACTTGGCAATGCCTTCCAAAATAAAACACAAAACATGTCTCCAAAATAGCAATGTCATTTCTAAGAATGAATCAACATGTGCATTTGCACAACTGCCTCATAACACTTGTGTAGAATGTTATTAATAGAACAGACAGGAAATAACTTACAGGGGGTCACTCTTTTAGTGAAATAGTGTAGTTTTTAAAAGCAGAAGCAGTCTTGGGGGGCCAGGGAAGAGACTCATGGAAACGCATGAGATATCCACGCACCAAGTGTTGTCAACCTGCTCGTGAAATGCTCCTGGTGGAAGGAAAAGGATGTGTCCAGTTCAATCTTCACGGATGGAGTAGGAGAGACTTCAGAGCACTACTTGCAACAGGGCTGGATTTGAACGATGTGGGTACACAAGCCACAAGTGGCCGTCAGCACACTGCCTGGGTTCTGGAACACCATTCTGGCTAAGCAGTCTGACAATCATGTAGGGTAATAACAGAACAGAATGCTTAGAGCAAAGACTATTCCACATACATTCCCAGGATGCAGAATGGTTTGGATAACTGTGATGTCCATTTCTGCTGGCCTGTTGATAGAAGCAGGTAATGCTTAATTTTTTTTATTTTGATTAATTTTCTTCTTTTGACTTTCTTATAACTTCTTTGTTATTGTTCTTTTTCTGTAATCGTATCTTACATGTTTATAGCTAGTGATGCGAACTGATTTGAGAATAGCAACATGTCATTCAACTAATGTTGAATTTCTATTACTTTATTTAGTGAAATCTTGTATCATTTCTAATGCTATTTTTTATATCTATTTTATATTCTTTAAAAATAATAAGAAAAATTGATTGGGGGAAAAAAAAGACCTTTCCAGAAGATTGAGGATTTTTTTTTTCTATATTTAGAAAAGGGTCTATAGGGTGTATGTGGTCTCACTATGTAGATTGGACTTGCAGTGATTCTCCTGTTTTTTTCTCCTGTTTTCAGCCTTGGGAGTGCTAGGATTAGTGGCCTGTGCCACTATGGCCAGTCTTAATCACCCTGGGGGCAGGGCCAACACAGCAAGGATGGAACCCTGGAGATTGAGGATATTTGTTGTTTATGGATAAGGACAAAAATAAATATTGTACAACAAAAATAAATAAGTAAATAAATAAATATTGTTCAACAAACATTGCTTGGAACTAATCCAGAGACAGACACTTCTAAACGTAAAACTTAATGAATCTCAAGCTATTTCTTAAATATGGAAATAGGATTCTGACTCCCAACAAAGGTGATAGTAAGACCTAGCATTTATGGAACACTTACTAAGTGCAGGGCTATCTTCTAAATATTTAAGTGCATGAACTCATTCAGTTAATCACTTCAAAGGCCCTGGGAGAGTGTATCACAGATCAGAAGCAGAGCCCGAAGCAGGTATTCTGTTGCGTGGTTTGTCAAGAGCATGCTCTCAGGAAGAGAGTGGAGGAAGTGGGTCACAGAGGGGAGAAGCTATGTGTAGGTCCCCGAGTCTCAGCTCAGCTGGAGTCGGCTCCAGGCTGGTCTCCAGAGCATGAATCATGCACATCTGACCTGGAGGCCTTGTGAGTCAGCACTGGCCTCTGGCTGCATTTAGTATTAGGGAAGGGGGCCTGCTTCACCTTAAGGCGGTTTGGTGGAGACCAGCAGCAGTGGCACCGGCAAGTCTGAACTCCGCGGGGCTGGCTACCAGGCAACAAGCTAATGCAAGGCCTGATGCTTCAGTCTGGTGGCTGGATTTCCTCTTCTCTGCGAACCTCAGTGTTTGCTCTTAAGGTCCTCTGCTGTTTGGCTGAGGCTCAGCCTGTATTACTGGAAGGAAATCTGCTTTCCTGAAAGGTAACGACTGACTGTTGGTGTCAACTGAATGAATCTCCAAAATACCTGTGCAGCAAGCTGTACATTAACGTTTGATTAAATATCTGAGTGCTATAGCCTGGCCACACTGGTATATGAAACTAACCATCACAACTGATATACTTGATACTGTATTTTTGTAGCCACTGAAGGGACTGCTAAAATTATAGTCTATTTATTTAAAAGCTGATTCTACACTCATTAAGAAGGGTAGGATATATTTAAGGCACTGATATGAATCAAGATTTATTAACACTGAAAAAAAGGCATAATATGATTCCATTTCTGTGGAGGGAAAAGAAGAAACATACATTTGTGTATTATACAGACTCATACATGTACTTGGGGCACATACACAATGAACTCTAGGAAGGGTACACAAGAAATTATTGTTCCCGGTTACTTATGAGAAATGGAGTTGAAAAGAGAAGGAAAGAAGGAGGCCTCTGAGAACTCATCCCCCTCTGGATTGATATATGTTTCCACTAATTAACGAAAGTTTAATGCCTATTGGTGCTAGTGCTGACGGTGAAGTAGGGGGCTTTTGCTTTGGATTCTCCTATTGGAATGTAGTTGTGTTGCTTTCCCACAGTTAATCAGAATGGAGGAGTGGGCAGTGGTAGTCCTGAAGGAAGCATGGCACTCATCAGAAAGCTCCAAGCCCAGCACATGGAGCCAGGGAGGACAGGCTGGCTTGAGAGTTTCATTTGAATAAAGGGAATTTGGGAAAGACATTGACCTATAGATTATTGACTTTTGTTAGGACCTGAAAACTTCCTTGAGTTTGGGGGAGTGGGGAAGAATATTGTAACAGGAGTTTTTCTGTTGCCATGGAGTAAGTATTCAGAGCCCCAGTGGAGGATGAAGAGGTGTCAAGTGTCCATCACTGAGAAGCAAGGGTCACTCTTCCAGAGTTTGTAAGAGGACAAGCAACTCTGGCTCTTTCCCACCATCCTGCAAGCATCTTCTGGGAAATGTTGAGCCTTTTCCTGACCAATACTATTTACAAAAGAGTGCAGAGAATGAACCCAAAATTTCCTTCCCTGGTCTGATCCAGCCTTATTTGAGTAGGGGAGGGGAATCAGCCCTTGTGAGTCCCAGAATGCATGAGTTTCCCATGACCCAAGTGGATGTCTAGGAGGCAGAAGAGCTTGAGCTCTTCATGATTACTAGGGAACCTCAGAAGCAGGAAGCTAAGGGGAAACAGCAAAGAGCCACTCATACTGGAGCAGAGCTCCCTAAGGTGGAGACAATGTCATAGCAAGATGTCATCTCATGGAGATGAGTGCAGGCAGGTTTAAACAGCACTGGAATTCTGGGGAGTGACACTGAGGATACACAGGCATATAGGTGGCAGGTACAGCTGTGGGAATTGCTCAACCTAGCTGGGAGGGCCTGTATGCTGAGAGGCAGAGGCTGGACTTGAATCCCTGGAAGGATCATCATTAGGAAGATGAGTTATTACAAAGAAGACTTGAAAATTATATATATATATATATATATATATATATATATATATATA
>PVKA01045911.1:0-15255 GCA_004027165.1 Ctenomys sociabilis | reverse complement strand
TCCAACACTATATTGAATAGGAGGGGTGATAGAGGACATCCTTGTCTTGTACCTGATTTAAGAGTAAAAGATTTCAGTTTTTCCCCATTTAGGATTATATGAGCTTTTGGGTTGTCATAGATGGCTTTTATCAAGTTAAGATAGAGTACATCTATTCCAATTTTCTGTAGGACCTTGAACATGAATGAGTGTTGGACTTAATGTGCGTATTTTAAAATAAGCATTTAGTTGGACTTTGGCAGCTTTGTAAGGGAAGCAGGAGCTGTTTAGGGCCACTCTCAATTTGCAGCATTGTGCTATTGAGAAATAACATGTTCAGTTTTCGTCTGCTGGTCTGGGCTCCGTTCCTGTCTTTATTTTAGAAACACCCACTACAGTACATTGCATTTCTTGGCATTACCAGCATAGGTGATGTGTGCACTTTTGGGTACACACTCATATTTAAATTTTTTTGCATAAAATAAATGCTTCTAGATGTCAAAATTTAAAATGATAGGCACAACTGTCAGAGAATTAAAAAGTTAATGTAAAATGAAATCTGAATGTCCAATAATAAAAGATGGTTTACTTATAATTATTCAGTAAGAGGAAAATTAAAAGGAGAGGGATATTCTTTAACACCAGAAATTGCTCAAAAAAAAAAAAAAAAGAACAAAGTACAAAAGATATTGTTATAGATTATGCCTCATAGCCCTCATGAGTTCATAGGTGGGGCTTTGGGGAGATGATTGGGTCTTGGGTGTGATGCTAGATTAGTCCACTAATTGGACTATCGCTTGAGGTGAGGTTGAGAGGTGAAGCCTGGGAGTCACTGGGAGGTGTGGGCAGGAATCCGTGCCCTTCTTGTGATCTTGATCCCTTGCCACTCCCTGCCTGCCATGCGCTGGGATGCTTCTTCTTTGCCATGTTTCTCTGCGGTGAGGCGCTGCCTTTGTATTAGCCAACTATAGAATGAAACCTCTAGAAACTGTGAGCTAAAGTACACTTCTTCATTTACTCAGATGTGTCTGGTGTTTTGTCTTGGACTGAGAAAATAACTAAGACAGATATATAAACTTGGATCTCATATTTCTTAGTGGAATTATAAACTCAGTAAGAAAATAATTTCACAAAATTTGATAAACTTCAGTATTGTCACATCTTATAGCACAGAAATTTCACTCCTGATAATAAACTCTTCAAAATTTACCATATCACACAGTTCATTAGAAAACACATGAAACAATGTTTGTTGCAATATTTAGAAAATCCTTAACATCCATTTATGCTAAGTAAATATATGCATTGTATTATATTCATTTAGTGGTATATTCTGGAACTACTAAACAATATATAAAATCAATATAAAAACTATATAAAACCAATATTACTGGACACATAATATTTCATGGAAAAAATAATTATAAATCATTTATGTGATTTATAATTTTCTAAACAGTCATATTTTTATGAGAGCATACTTCATTAACCATAGTACAATATCTAAATGAGAAGGATGTACCCAAACTCAAGAAATTATTCTCTAGGAACTGAAAGGAGAACTATCAGGGATTTCAGCTAAATCTGAAAGTTTTTATTACTTAAATTAAATTTTAAGATAAACAATGTGAAAGTATGCAAAAAGAAAAACAGTAAAATAATCACTAAAATTTCAAAAAAAATCTAGAAAGTCAAGAAAAAGAAACAAAAAGTTATTTATAATGGTGGTTAAATTTTTGTGTTGATCTAGTGTGATATGGTAAATATTCTTTATAACTATTTCTTGCAGTTTAAATTCATATTTTATAAACAACTCCCTATTGCATTATGTGATCAGTTTAAATGACTACAGTGTTTTATTTATTTTAACGATCATGTGTGGCCTGTTCAACTTTCTGGTGCAAATGAGTTATTCTAATTCAATAGGAATATTAAGCCAGCCTGAGCCAGCCCCAGCCCTACTCCACATAAATGGGGTCTGGCAGTTTAGCTCAGTTGTTTAACCCCCTGCTTGGGCAAATGCAGACATTCACAGAGGACACTGCAGTTTGATCCCCAGCTCCACATGCCTGACCAGACCCTCCCTTGGCAACCTGAGCCAGTCCCCTCCCCCAAAAAATCCTTCTAATTCAAAAGGAATGGCTGTAATAGATGTATTTGTATATGAAAATTAAAATACAAATGATATTAATAGTAAATAACTAGTATGTGAGATAGTTTAGTACATGTTCTCAATGCAATTAACTCATTTAATCTTCATTAAACTCCTTGAGAGATAAATTATCTATCAGCGGACGGAATAATATATAATTCACAGTGAGCCCCAGAACACAAGGGCCAGAGACAGCATTCCAAACAGATTTTCTGTTTCTCTCCCTGAAGCTAATGTGCTCTCAGCACTGCTTCTACATGATCTCCATATCAAATTTTCAATATAATACTCTGGCTTGTTACTTTTGAAATTTCTATTTGTCAGAGACTGCTCATCAAGACAACATCTTCTTTTAAGACAGATTTCCTTCCCATGCTGTCTTATAGTTAGGGGTGCCCCTGGGGAACATGAGGGAAAGGCTTGGTGCCATGCCTGGATTAAAGTGTTAAATGACTGTATCTTTATCCATGCCTTCTTTCCTCTCTGTTCACCAGATACAAAGGAAGCAGGCACCAGAGGGAATAGCACAGCTTTAGAAGAAAGAATCCTGGTCTCCTAGTAAGTGTTTTATGGAAATTCACTTAGCTAGAGTTGTTTTATGTACGTTCATAAGAAATAAACTTCTATTATGCTTAAGCCAATCTGCATCCTTGAATCAATCAGTTACAGAGCTTTAACCTACCCCAGCTTATATAATTGGATTCATAATTAAATATTATGAATAATTTAAAGGCTCATGATACATGCTATGAAGTTGTTTTTCACACATACTCACCAGGACTTTGTGTGGTTCTGTCTCATCCCAGTTACCAATGTAACATATTTCCTACTTGCTTCTACTATTTGACATAGTCATCTAGTTTTAATATGTTTTTTGTATTTTTAAAATAACAGTACTTGTGATTTCCCAGCATTAACAGGAGAGTTTAAAATTATAAACCTAAAAAAAGCTACAAGTGAAGACAACAGACCTAGATGCATATGAGCTCAGCAGAGAATGAGATTCATAGAAAAGGAACTTATGACCTGGAAGCTAAGTGATCTCGTGCTAAGAACGTAGTTACATAAGTAACTATGAAAATTGTTTTGTTGAAACTGAAAAGAATAGAGAATGAATTTAGGGGAGAAGAATAGACAATAAATCGATATAAATAATCTACAACTAGAAAAAGATGTAAATACAGAGCTTTTAGGATCAGATCCCCCTACCACGCAAACATATATGGGCTGTTTGATTCAAACAGCCTGGCCTGGTCAGGAAGCAGAGATGCACAGCAGGTCCAGCTCTCGAGGAGCAGGTCCCGGAAGGCTCATCAGCTGATGCATGCATTGTCTAGTTATTATTAGACAAGTGTGATGCTGTAGGAGACTCAGTTAGGAAACACTTTGCTGGGATTTAGGAATGATCAGAGAAACTTTGAGTATTATAATACGGGCATCTATTAAGCCATTTTGGAAGGGTCTGTGTGTATAAATAAGAGGTGAAAAGGAATGTCTAGAAAGGCTTATTTACCCCTTGATACCAATTCAAATGTGTTCTTTTGATGGATTGGTCAGAAGTCTGTTAGTTCTGCAAATACCATAGCTGCATACAGTTTACACACAACTATGTACCAGGCAAGGCGGGCATCAGTATTTATTTATTTTTCTTTTTCTTTTTCCTATGAACGATAACTTTATTTTAGCATTTACAACTTCTTACAACTGAAACTCTGAGAATTTAAAATTAACACCCTTGCCTGAGAGCTTCTTGTAGACACCAAAGAATGTCTCAGCTTGTGCTCCACGTTGTTCTGCTGGGCCTTGGCCAGGTGCGCTTTGATGAGCGGCTGCAGCCCAGCTTCACGCGGATCCTCTTGCCCACAGTTTCGCTGGGGAAGACCAGGTCCTTCAGGATAGCATCGTGCACTGTGGTCAGTGTGCGGCTTTGGGATGCTTTTGCTTATTTTTCGGGCGGCTTTTTTGAGTTGGCTTGGGCAGAATTCTCCTCTGTGTGATGAAGACCACATGCTTCCTGCTGAATTTCTTCTCCAGCTCTTTGTACTAGCCAGACCGGGATTTTCTGGAAAGACTTCAGCTGGGGAACTGGGATGAAAATGATGATTGCTTTCCTATCACTGCCAACTTCGATTTCCTTGGCTGCAGTGATGTTGAGCTCGCGCAGCTGCACCTTGAGTTCCGAGTTCATCTCCAACTCCAGCAGGGCCTGCGAGATGCCGGACTTGAACTTGTCCAGCTTCTCGCCACTGGGCTTCACGATCTTAGAGCTCGAGCTGAACATGGCGAGAGCCCTGAGCAGCGCTGGTTTAGGAGGAAGCTTTTGTCTTATTATTCTAAACTCTCTGCACTTAACAGTGAGTGTGTAGTTACAAGTTGATAAAGCACATGATGGAACAAGCCGTCCTGCCAAGAATGAGAAAGTAGGGACATTCCACAATGGAGGGGGACTGCTTTTAATAGGGAAAATATTTTGGTTGTACTTTTGTCTTGGCACACTGTCTATGAAACCCTTCTACATTACTTAGTTATTCCTTTATCTCCAGCAGCAGGTAGTTTTAAAGGTCACAAATAGTCTAGATTCAAGCTAGACACTGTCTCTTACAGCTTTTTGCTTTTAAATTGTATACTCTCTGGTTCAGTACTTCCATCAGTAATTGGAGAAATTACAGCACTTGTTTCAATTTAAAGCAGTTGAGGTTTAATTCAGCTCATTAGTTAGGGGATTTGGCTCATGGTCGCTGGCTCCAAGGCAGAAATGTCGTGGTCAAAGGGAATGGGAGAACAAGGTGTCCAGGAAGCCATATAGAGGAGCAGTGCCAGAAAGGAAGAGCACTAGGAACACACACAGTGCCCAAAGTCCTGCCCCAATGACCCAACCAGGCATACCCAGGAAGGTGCTTTACTAATCCCCGGAGAATGAGTAAACCAATCACATTGGCACCGTAGAGGCTGACTGCCACATTCCAGTCATTGCTAACTTGACACCCAAACAAATCATAAACGAAAACTTAATCTACAAGTAAAGACAACAGACATTAATACTTCCACCTAACATGATGCAACTGTTCTTACACAAGTCTCAAAATGCACAGTGCTTAAACAAGTCTCAAAATTTAAACAATTCCAGGATTGTTAAAAAATAAAAACCAACTCACAGCATCCTCTGAGACTTAAGAAAAGGTCTTTGCTATGAACCCTTCCAAAAACATAGAAAGCAAGTTACATAAGCCCAAGGTACAGTGCCATAAAGTAAACAGCCCTAGTCCCAAAGAGAGGAAGAGTGAATAAAAAGGAGACAAACCAATGTGAGACGGAAAGCCAGCAAAGCAAATATTAAGTACTGAAGCTGCATGTCCAGCACCATATGCACATCATGGCAAAATGTGAGTTTCAGAAGGCTCGGGCAAACTCACAACCATGGTATTTCCCACTGCAAGTCATGTAGCCTCTCTTGTGGCTTAGCTCCTCTCTCCGGTCACTGCTTTCCTTGATAGACATTTCATGTTCCTGTAATGTTCAACTTTCTGGATTCACCAAAGAAACTTCTGCTTTATTCCTATAGATTCATGCCCTCTCAAGAACTCCTTCTCCAGCCTCCATGGTTCCCTTTGAAATCTAGGCAGAAGATTTTCTGACCCTACACCACTTATATTCTGTGTGCCTCTAAAACCAGTATCTTTTGGCAATGCCTATGTTCTGCCTGTTTCAGCAGCAGCCTGCTCCTTCCCCCCACCATGCTATGCTGGCAGAGGCCTCTATGTACCTGAATCACTGGGCATAGGGAGATGAAACCCAGGGAACCAATTCCTTAAAATACCCTTCTTGAATAAGTGTTTGGGGGACTCTCTGCTGCAATGAAAGTTTTATTCCTTTGCACCATTGAGCCTGTGATGGGTGTTCTGGTAATTTCTACTTTTGTTTTTCAGTATTTTGAGACAAATTCTCACTATTGTAGTTCAGGCTGGCCTTGAACTCAAGATAATCTTTTTGCCTGAGCTTCCCAAGTGCTAGGACTACAGGCGTGCTCCACCACGCCCAGGCAAACTTGTGGATTCCCGAGGTACTTCAAAGCCCCTTTATTCTAGTCCTTGTTCAGAGCAGTTGGTGTCTTTTTAATGGTGTTAATCTATTCAACAACTGGTTTTCTCTGGTCCTATCCTTTTCTGGAAAAGCAAAAGATTTAAAGATGTTCTACTCTGTCTTTTGCCCTCAACTCTTGCTGTAAATCTGGCTAAAAGCACCTGTCATTACCAGTGTCACAGCATGAATACTGGGCTGCTTTGAAATAACTACAAGATATTTAGTGCATGTCCCTTAATTTGACTCTCCTGAAAAATCTCAGGATATGGGAAAAACATAGGCAAATTTTCTCCCAGAATATTACACCTGGCTTTTATTCCAACTTCTAGTGGTGTTCATGTTCCCAGCTGAAAATTCCTAAGCATGGCCTTTATCATCTATCTACATTGCTGACCTCATTCTATTTTCAGAGTTCTGATGATAATTACCCATCAAACTTTGTCTTCAGCATTCCAGGGCTTCTTTAAACCAAAATCTTCAAACTCTTCAAAAGTCTTCTGACAAACCAGTTCTAAAGATGTCTTTACCACAGGAACAGCTATGAAACCATCCTACTTGCAATACCAAAGTTCTGTTTTAGTCACCTTTACTGTTGCTGGAATATAATACATGATGCTCACACTAAAATAGGTAAGGTTTAATTTGCTTCATGATTCAGAAGATTCAGTCCATGTTTGGCCTGGTTCTAAGGTAACAGTAACGTGGTACAAAACAACACAGTAATTGGAGCAAATCTACTTAGCTTGTCATGGCTGGGAAACAGAGAAGTAGAAAAATGTCAGAGAGGAAGGAACCAGAGATCATATATTATACTTAAAGTTACACTTACATAGTCCTTTCAAATAGATCCAGAAATGTGCTTTGCTAATCCTTTGAGATTTTGTACACCCATTAACTCGACAGAGTTAAGCTTAACTGTCTCTATGGATATTTGAATAGATGAGTTACAGGTATAAAATACTGAAGCAGGTTATTATACCTGTAACTCATCTATTCAAATATGGTTCCAAAATATATCTAATAGGCTCCTAATTCCTGGAGCCTATAAATGTGACTTTATATAGTACAAAAGTCTTTGCAGATGTGAATTGAGTCCTAAATGCAATTATAGTCAAACGAAAGAGAGGTGGACTGAAATATGAACACAGGCTCATAAAGAAGATAATGTGAAAATGGGCACAGAGATGAGTAATGTAACAATAGTTGAAGCCACCAGAAGCTGGAAGAGACAAGGAGTGGATTTTCCTCTAGCGTCTCAAACATTGCAGCTCTGTTTGCATCTTAATTTTGGTCTAATGACACTGGTATTGGACTTCTAGTTTCAAGTACTGTGAGAGAATAATTTTCTTCTGTGTTAAATAACCCAGATTGTAGAAACGAGAAAGCATCCATGGGAAACTAATACTGACACTGATACTAATAATAATACATAGAAGCATGCCAGCAAAACCTGGCTTGAGCATTTGCTCTTAGCAGATCATGAGACTGGCCAGACTTTCGCAATCTAAAGTCCTGAGAACTAGGACAATTTATATCATTAACTTTATCTGCATAGACCTTATCTGCTTAAATATAGAAAAGGGGCCAGAGGGCCAGGGAGATGGTTCAGTGGAACAAGCACTTTCCTGGCAAGCACAAGGGCCTGAATTCAATCCCCGCTTCCACCAAAAAAAAAGAAAAGAGAAGAAAAGGAGCCAGATAGATAAATGATATAAAGAGAGCATTCTGTTTGATTGTGTACCTTCTACCAAGACCTTATAATTAGATGAAGGAAGATAGAAAGAACAGAACAGAGTTAGAACAAACACCAGCTACCTCCAGACTATTTCATACTGCTTAAGTTGACCTGCTTAAATTCCAAGCAAGAAACAACTCTGGTAGTGTTATCAGCTTTCTCTCTGGGCTCTTGTACTGAGAACGATGCACAAGAAAGTTGAAGGACACAACAGTTAGGGATGCCTGGAGCATGGTATATTGAAGAGAACAAAGAAAAGGTTGTGCTAGCTGAAAAGGAGGGTGCTGTGGATGTGCCCAACTTCAGGGGTGCACATGCAGACTTCAATGTACTGCCTCAGTGGGCACGTGCAAATGAAATCATGGGAAACATGTGGTTGCTGATTTTAGCTAAAGCTCTGCAGTTTGTCTATTTCCTGGTCTCAGGAAGATTATATGAAGCTTTTGTCACAGCCTTGAAAACAGTGGCCCTGAACAGTATTTGGAGCCAACATTTGCTTCTGAAACAGTAACCAATTCACACAAGAAAAGGTGATCTACTATCATGATCAGGAACCTTAGCATTTGAACCAACTGTACTGACAACCAGTGCTGCAGTCATATGACTTCAAGTGGGCCATTTCACCTCTCTTAGTATCAGTCCTCTTGGTAACCTGTCTCTGTCTATCTCACTGGTGTGCATGTGTATGCATGTGTAGCAATATTATTATTTCACTCAGTTATTGGTGTAAGACTTTAGTCATGGGCCTGGTTAGTAAAATTAATAAAGTATATTCTTAAAATGTGAGGCTAAAGCATTGATTTAAAAACTAGAGCAAGGACCAGCCAAATAGCCCAGGGGATTAAAGTGCCTGCAAGCATGCACAAGAGCCAGGGGTTTGATCTCCAGGACTGCTGTGCCAGCTCTGCCCCTAGGGCATGCTGAGATAACAATTGAGACTGGGTGTGGTGGTGTACCTGTAATCCCAGCATTTGGGAGGCTGTAAACAGGCAGATCACTACAACTTCCATCTAGTAGTGAGACCCAGAACACCTTGTAGACCTTTCCCTAAAAATACAATAAAATAAATAAAAACTAGAGTTTTAATAATTATGTGAATGTACACAATATGTGCACAAAAATTCCAATTAAGTTTGTATGTGTGTGTGTGTGTGTATTCTATTTTTAGAATCCTACAGCACAAAGTTTGTAGGTAACATATTAAATTGGAGTAGACCTTCCTTGAAGCGAAAGTCATAGGAGATCAAAATATTCCAATCAATTTTGTAGTAAACTTACACCTTGCCTGTAAAAGTAGAAGCTGGCATCAAACCCACTAATTAATGAAAGAAACTCTTTTGCCAAGGTTAAGCACAAGTGAAGATCTTGGAGATCACATGAACTCCTCAAGCCAGACTTTAAACTGCTGCGAGGATTGAATTGACAAAAGAAAGCAGCCACAGAAGCCATGTGGAGAAGTCAGACATTTATAATCTCTTGTTAAAAGCATTTGACCTCCTCTGCTTTTAAGTATAGTAGGAATGTGATCCACTTTTGGACCATGCCATGCTAGGTGAAGTTCACTGAAAGGTTTTTTAATAGATTTTTTTTTTGCTTTCAAAATGGCACAGAAAGCATAGAAAATTTTTCTTTTTTGTGCTTTCCTTGCTTCTAGCTTCTGAATATAACCACATGATACCTGCAATTCCAGTGATGAGTTGTGACATAAGAGAAATAATCAAAGGTTCAAACTTTAAACTATGATACTGTTGAGCTGTTCCCCCAGGTGGCTGCCTAGCTCAGTGGTGGTGAATGTACGACGTGTGTGCTACAGTGGGCTGTTTATTACCATTGCTAGCTCTAATAATTCTCCCATCACTGACCTAGATTTTCAGAACCTCATCTAGTAAACAAAATATAAACACCCATTGTCATACATTCTTTTTCTTGGGAGTGGAATATTTTTTTATTTTTAATGTATTTAGTACAAGGGTCTACAGGGTCTCACTACACAGATCGGACTCAGCGATCCTACTGTTTTCAGTCTCCCAAGCACTGGGATCACAAGCGCATTCTACCACGCCCAGTCTCATTCTCCATCTTAGTGCGCCCCAGAGGCATGACCTGCATGGCAGGCAAGGGATTCCAACCTAAGTAGGCACTTTAATCTGCTGAGCTATCTGGACAGCCCTCCAGAAGTATTTTTAATTGGTATAATATATATAAATAAATTCTGCCTTAGTAGTTTAGGTTTAGAGTTCCTGGACCACACCAAAATGTAACTACGTTATAATTTCTTAGAGGAGAATGTGAGATACTACTTCAAAGTACTCAGTAGAAAGTGATATAAAATTTGAAGGAGGAATAAGGAAAAAATCTATTAAATTAAATTGTTAATGATTTATTTAAAATATTTGAGTTAACATTATTTGATAGGCACTCTGCTGGTAAGAATACTGTAATGATAGAGTTATACATTCTACCTCCATGTAATGTTCACATTTAATTAACTTATGAAAGATGAATACTCAATGACAAGTGTTAAGAAAAAATAAAGACAAAAATGTAATAAGGGTAAGAGGTTCAAATGAGGGAATCTGCTTTAGATAGACCTGAAATTTAAGAATGAGTCTATCATGGAAAAATTGGGGGAAAACTACCTTACCCGTGGAGTAGACACATCATTTTAAAATATTCCAGTGTGGCTATGGTAGCAGAAGCCAGGGATGAGGAGACAGCAGAAGCAGAAATTACCACACATATCCACAATAATGGATTTTATTTCATTTTAAGTACAGTTAGAAGCTGAAACAAATTTTAAGGAAAGAAATACATTGCCCTCATTCATGTTTTCAATTGTGCACTGTGTTGCCCAGAGCATGGACTAGGAGAAAAGCTGAAAGAAGAAAACCATGCAGCAGTAATCCAGCTGAGACCTGAGGAGCCATGACTCCGGCGACTGCACTGAAGTGGAGCAAAAAAATCTACGATCAGAGAACAAGTGGTTGGTAGGAACAATGGACTTTGCTGATTAAATGATTGGTACAGAATATCTTGTTGGTTTCTAGTTTGAGCACCAATTAAAGGTGATTATATTTCTAACATGGAGAAGACTTTGAAGAAAAATGTATATTGGATTAAATCAAAGATCTCCTTTGATCACTGTATGTCTGAGAAGTCCTAAAGCTACCCAAAAGGAGAAGTCAAATAGGCCTATACACACATCTGTCCAAAACACAAGAAAGAGTAAGCTCAGGAGATATAACCTTGGATGTCGCAGCAGGTAAAAGATAGAAACAGATCATAGTAGTTAGAGGCAGTACGTAGGAAAAGAAGAAAAAGAAACCTCTGGACTGAGGTCAGTAAATGTTGACATTTAAATGGCAGATGACAGAACAGCAAGGCTATATAAAAATAAAAAGTGGTGAATATCAGAGCAGAAAATCAGGGAAATATAGCACCATGCCAGCTATGACAACAGGATTTCAAAAATTAAAGAATGATCAGAGACGTCAACCATGATATTGAGTGGGGTCCCTGCACATACCCTTGAGTCACAGACATGAATATGGAACAGGTTGATAGTGAGATCACTGGCAGCCTTGACTAGATCAAATTTATTGAACTGAGGAAGGAGGAAGGTGTGTTGTAAGGAGTTAATGAGAGAAGTGAATAATATTTTTGAAGTTTTTTTTTTTTTTTCCTAGAGGGTTGATATGTGTGAGAGGAGTTATTTTATTAACTTCTTACTTTAAAAAAATACCATACTTCTAAGAGAAGGGTCCAGTAGCAGGAAGTTGCCCATATAGGAAAGGCGTCAGCATAATTATAGAGTAGGAGCCACTGAGAGATAAGGGAACCAGAACTCAGTAGAGCCTGTGGTAAGAACAAGGTTGTGAATGCAAAATGCTGGGCTAAGCTGGAGAGTGACCATCCCACATTTCAGTTAAAGAATGATAAATCAGATATCTCTGTGGACTGAAGTGCCTTAAGCAGAGTGCAGCACCCAGGGTTCGGTTCCCTGCAAGCTGTGCTCGCCCTGCCCCCAGGGCATGCTGAGAGGATGGTGGCACATGCCTGTAATCTCTGCACTTTGGAGGCAGAAAACAGGAGAAACACTATGAGTCTGATCTACCCAGGGAGACCCTGTAGACCTTGTAGACTCTATAGACCCTATCCTAAACACAGGAAAAAAAAAAAAAGAATGATACACGAAACTGCATTTTCCAAGAAGGACATGCTCATTTGCAGCATGGTGCAGCCAACAACAATACTGTGACAGAGAATTCTAACACAGTGACAGCCACACACAGAGAAATTAAATTGAACAATGAACCAGACTTAGTTCTGGACAGAAACTTTTTGACAAGATACATGGAAATTCTGGAGTTCAAAATATAATGAATCACATCTTTCTATCCTCAAAAGACAGTCCTGGTGAAGTGAATGTACTAAAATAGAAATGCATCTCTGAAAGTATATTCTTTGGAAAGAGAATAAAACTCAGCTAAGAATACAAGAGCAGGCCAAAATTCTGGCTGCCTTGAATGTCTAAATTTTTCTAAGAAATGAGAATAATATATTTTAAATAGTACACACGTTACATAACAAAAGGAAGCATAGACTAATAACTCATT
This sequence comes from Ctenomys sociabilis, assembly GCA_004027165.1. NCBI lineage: Eukaryota > Metazoa > Chordata > Mammalia > Rodentia > Ctenomyidae > Ctenomys > Ctenomys sociabilis. Next base: position 2,693 of record PVKA01045911.1, on the reverse strand, counting down.
TTATTTCAAAATGAGTTACCTACCTGCTTTTTATCTACTTTCTCTCCTTGTCATTTTCAACAGAATGAATGTTCCTCCTCCTCCTCTTCCTTCTCTGAATTTCATTCTTTTCCTGTTTCAGATGTCCTCTCTTCCAATCCACCAAAAAACTTCCCTTTCCTTCTGGCTAATCCCCACCAGCACTGAAATGCAATCTGATGTGTCTAGGACTTCCTGTCATTAATAAACTCTTTTGAACCCAGGTTCTAATGTAAAGAGTTAAGTCATTCAGTCTTCATTAGCAACTGGTTCATTTAATTCAATAAAACTGAGCATGCCACTGGAACCGGTCTTGCCAAAGTAACCTCTATACTCACATTTTCCATTGTGCTTGATATTTAACAAGTATTTCATATAGTTCATTCTTCTTTTCCTGTAGTTTGAGTCCTAAATTTTGTTTCAGTAGGTCTAAAAAGTTATTTAGGCAATTTAATTTGTCTCAATTTAATATTAAGCTATTTTTTTCTTAAATTCTACTATTTCTGTGCCCAGAATCTTAGTGCCTCAGTGAATGGAATTCTTTATCAATTTCATTTTATCATCATCTGCTTTATTCAGTCTTAATTCTGTCATTGGTCCTATTTTCTATTAGCTCTTAGCTTCCTTTGGGGAATCTCACCTGCTCATATATTTAAAATATCTTTTTTTAAAATTTAGGACAGGGTATACAGGGTATACAGGGTCTCAGTGCATAGATTGGACTCATAGTGATCCTCCTGTTTACAGCCTCCCAAGTGCTGGGATTACAGGTGCGCACTACCATGCCCAGTCTCAATCACTGCCTTAGTGTGCCCTGGGGGCAGGGCTGGCAAGGCAGGCCTAGGGATCAAACTCCTGGCCCCTGCATCTGCCTACGTAGGCACTTTAATCCACTGATCTATTTGGCCTAAAATATCTTTGTGTGGGTTCTCATATTTATATTTTGAACTTTTCTCCTATGATATTCTGATTAATATATACTACCACCTACTTTTGATGCCTAAGAAGCATCACAGACTTATCAGAGTCAAAACAGAACTCATCTTTCTCTATTATTCCTCTCAGTAATGGCACCAGGGCACTGCCCAGTATTTAAGCACAAAAGCTGTAAGTTAGTTCGAGTTTCTGCCTTTTCTTGATCTCCCACATCTAATTTACACCAAGGCTTTTCTTGATAATGCCTCTAATATAATGGTACAACTGTCTATCATTTCCATTTATAGTACTAATTTTCTGGAGCAGTATTCCTGAACTTTGTCACAACTCATATTCCAGATAAAATCAATTTTTCCATTGTTGAGTTTTAGCACTATCCCTGGCCTTAAATAATAGATACCAGTAGCATCCCTCTTCCCAATTATGACAACCAAAAATGTTTCCAAACCATACACATATGCTCTGCAGCAAAAATCACTTCAGGCTAAGAGCTACTGCCCTACAATGATATGCCACCTGGTCTTACCTACAAAAATGGACCAAGTCAGCCTCCTTCTGACTCCCTGCATGCAATTAATTGTGCAGAGAGTAGTGAGACATATCATTTAAAATGATAAATTAGGCTATGTCAGTTCTTTGATTAAATCATTTCATTCAAGAATAATACTGACATTTTAGGTAACTTTGAGAGTTTTACTGGATACGACCATAGCTTATCTTCCTGGTCTTACCTCATGCAATTAATTCAATGTTCCAGTCACAATCATAGCATGTCTTAGACATACTGTGTTTGTTACTAAGACCCTCTACTTGTTTTTCTTGCTCTGGAATGCTTTTTCTTACCATTACAATCTTAGTCTGAAATGTTACCCCCTAAAGAAAGTAGACTATAGATCATCTTCTTTAAATGATCCTCAAACCTGTATCCCTCTCAGCTATGACAATTTTTTTCTCAGGCTTATCACTAACTAGAGTTATCTCATTTATTTGTTTTTATGTTTACTGTCTATCCATCCCAAGAGACTATAAGCTTCATAAGAGCAAGATAATTATCCTTTAGGTTCATCACAGAATCTTTAGTTTGCATACTTATTGATTGAATAAATAGATAAAACTCTCCACCATTTTATGTTCATATCAATGCAAGTCTGAATAACAACCGGTGACAGGCACAGCTGAATAGGCAAAACAATCAAGTGTAAGAGCTTCAAGTTGAATTATAATAACATAACAATAAACATGCTGGCAATAATGTTTTGCTATATAATCTTCACTAGATAATTAACAAGGTCTTTCCTGGTTCTAAAATGCATTTGGTAGCTCTCTGAATCATTTGACTGTACTACACTGATTCCATATATAAATTTTTTTTCTTTCTCTTTGAAGAATTCCCCATGGAGAAGGATGAGCGAACTGCTTCCATGTGATTTTCTTTTGGGTCTCATTACAGCTTCAGACAATACAAATAGGTTCAGACAATCTATGAGGCAAATCCAGTAATCTCTTCATAACAGATATCCCAGGATTAATTTATAAGGTAGACAAAAAAAAAAAACCCACACAATAGGCAAGATAGAAACTTTTGAATTTTTTTTTTGATGTGGCTAGTTTGTTTTTTTATTATTTTATTGAAGAACAAATAGCAATGAGATAGTTTCAAAACAAATTAACAGGACGGGTTTGATAAATTAATACATTGCAAACTTTTCGTAATGTTTGGTATTCTACTAGGTGCATAT
>PVKA01045910.1:0-15256 GCA_004027165.1 Ctenomys sociabilis | reverse complement strand
GAGATAGGTCAGCAGTTTAAGCCTGGCAAGCACAAGGTCCTGAATTCAATTCCAGGTGAGGGGAGGGAGGGAAGGGAGAGAGAGGGGGAAAGAAAGGGAGAGGGAGGAAGGGAGAGAGAGGAGAGAGAATGTAAGAATGGCCACATAGTAGCATACAACTGTGACAAGGCAGGACTTTGATAAACTTATTTGAAGACAGTCGTATTATACAGTTTAGGCTGGCCTCCTACTTCCTATATAGCCTAGGCTGAGCCTGAACTTATATTCTTCTTGCCTTAGTTTCTTGAGAGCTGAAATTATGGAATGATACCCAGTTTGGGAACAGTTCTTACAGAAGAAAATGGCACATATATAATGAATCCTCTTGTGAATTAGTGGTTTTCATTCATGTTCAAGAGTACTAAATTTTCCACTGCTGTTAAAATATTGTTTCTTTGATAACTAAGGAATATTGTGGTAGCCACCAGTGATACTGTGAAATATATTAGGTCTTCATCCTTTTGCCTGGCATACTAACTCCCAAAGTACTTAGAATTTTTGAAGGCTGGGAGGTGGCTGATAGCTGGCAGTCCCTAGGATAGCGGACAGTTCAGGAAAAAACCATGGCAGAATTAAGAGAATTGGAACTTTCAGCCCTACTCTCCACACTGTGGGAGAGGAAAGAGGCTGGAAGGTTAAGCTAATCATCACTGGTCAAGATTTAATCACAGAGGCCAGGGAGATGGCTCCGTGGAATAAGTGCTTCCCTGGCAAGCACAAGGGCCTGAGTTCAATCCCCAGTTTTGTCCCCCCAAGAAAAAAGAGGATTTAATCAATTGTGTCTATGTAATAGAGGCTCAAAGGGACAAGGCACAAATCCAAGAGCTGAGAAAAGATCAACCTTAGAGCCTTTTTACCAAGATGGCGCCAAAGGCGAAGAAGCAAGCTCCAAAGGCGAAGAAGCAAGCTCCTGCCCCTCCCAAAGCTGAACCCAAAGCAAAAGAAAGCTTTGAAGGCCAAGAAGGCCATGCTGAAAGGCATCCACAGCCACAAAAAAAATAATGTCTCCCACCTTCCACAGTCCCAAGACACTGCAGCTCCGGCTGCGGCTCTGGCACCGGAGGCAGCCCAAATACCCTCGGAGAGCGCCCCCAGGAAAAACAAGCTAGACCACTATGCCATCATCAAGTTCCCCTGACCACAGTCAGCCATGAAAAAGATCAAGGACAACATCTCACTCATATTCATTGTGGATGTCAAAGCCAATAACGCCAAATCAAACAAGCTGAGAAGAAGCTCTATGACATTGATGTTGCCAGGGTCAATACCCTCAATCAGGCCTGATCAAGAGAAGGCACATGTTCCACTGGCACCCAATTACAATGCTTTAGAGGGCCTGCCCATTAGAGCGCAGTCGTTAAATGCCTGCTTAAACAAAGCATACAGGCTCAGTATTCTGTGTTTGGATCCCCAAATCCTCAAGCCAAACCAGACCAGCCCTGAAGGCATCCTGAGGCCTCCAAGGGGAGGGGAAAAAAAATCCTTCTGCCCAGTACGATGCTTTGGATGTTGCCAACAAAATTGGGATCATCTAAACTGAGTCCAGCTGGCTAATTCTAAATATATGCTTTTTTTCCCAGTTTAAGAAAAAAAAAAGATCAACCAGGGAAAGTCTTTTTTTTTTTTTTTAAACCCCCCCTTTTCCCTTCACTGGTACATTTTGGATATACATAATGATGACATTCATCATAGAGAAGAATTTATGCCTGTACACAGTATATCTTGCTTCTTTTTCTTCCCATTTCTCTCCCCTCCATTTAGCCCCTCTTACTCTCCTTATTTACAAAACAGCTATGAAAAGTACTGCATAATCATCTACAACTCCAGGAATCAAATTCTCTTTCTTTTATAATCAAAGAGAGAAATCAGAAGTTCTAGAAAAGCCAGGACAACAAATTTCTTCTCACCTGTCTGGACTGGGCCTCTTCCCATTTCCGTGTACCTCCATGAGCAGCTCAGAAGAGTCGGCAGGAGATGCGATACTGGTGTTAAGAAGAATGTGTTCGTGCTGGGCCAGGTACTGGGATGGGGTCTGCTTGGCAGCCCGAGCACAGTGCAGCAGTTCTCGCTGCAGCAGGGGCAAATTGGCCTTGAAAAGAAGAGGCAGTGTTCCCAGTGCAGGGACCTATATAACAGGGATTAGCACCTCAAAGGGCTTTCACAATGCAGGTAACACAAGACAAATGCACTGCTCTGCAAGTCAGTAACATTCTCATCAGCCTCTTTTGTAAGATGATATCTAGTATCCTGCAATTGAATTGCTGGTTAACTTGTTTCTGGCCCTAAGAAGATGTAAATACCCTAAACAATTGTGCCTTATTCATCTTTCTTTGCAGGTAGTAGCCAAATCTCAATGCAAATTTTTTAACATAATAATCTGAAAAGACAAAAGTTTGGTCAGATAGGTTCTTAGTCAATCTCCGATGGGGGGAGGGGGTTCTTACTACCTACATGTAAGTAGGAGAAATTCATCCTCCACTACATTACAAGACCTGACTTCTCTCTTCTGAATTGGATCCCATCTTTGATAGAATTGTTCAATCTCTTGTTCTTTGGAGAACTACTCTACAATTTTGGATACTGGAATTATTCTGGAACATAGTTTTTTTTTTTTTTTGGAACATGGAGTTTTGAAAAGGAGTATGGGAAGTAATATAATCTGTAAAAATGATAATTATTAATTATATACTAATATTTTTCTTTAACTCACATCCAGAAAACCTTTAATGGGAACAAATCATTAAAAAAAATCCCTCTATTCACCTTTAATTCTAATTCCTTTATATAAAGAACATTTTTTATCAAGAATAGCATAAAGAAAAATCCTATTTTTCTCCCTAAATTTAAACATAATGAAGGCTGAGCCCATAATAGAAGACTTTTGCTCAAGGGACAGACTAAAACAACAACAACAAAAATTAAAAAGAGAGGAGGATTTTAATACATGCAAGTAGTCATCCCTGGAGTGAGGGTTAATTTAGCAGGCACCATAATTAGTGACTTTTAAAGAAATGACAAAACCCAAGATGCTAGCCAAAAAGCTGCCATAACAATCTATATCATGCTGTCTTCCAAAATAATAGAGTTAAAGAATAGGGAACTTGAAAATATAAAACATTAAGTCTGTTCTGTAATTACAATTAGGTTGAATCTGTAAAACCTTAATTGGAAAAAAATATTTCATCAGATCTTTACATTTGTGACACGTGCTTTGGTGACTAAAACTCTAAGGGTTTAAGAAGCTTGGGAAAACAAGTGTGGCTTTGACCAAAAGAGAGAGAGAGAGAGAGAAAGAGAGAGAGAGAGAGAGAGAGAGAGAGAGAGAGAGAGAGAGAGAGAGAGAGAGAGAGAGGGAGCGCCCACGTGAGATCCCATATGTGTCTGCAAAAGGCCATGGGTTGCTCAGGGTCACAGGGCTCTAAGCTGTTAGAATAGAGCACAGCATGGGCTGTGCACCTTGGATCTGGGCATTTTCCTGTTTATTATGCTCTAGTTCAAAACATTTTTGTGATTTTTGTTGTTGTTGCAAAGCAGGAGATGGAACCAAGGACCTCCCACGCTAGGCAACCATCTACCAATGAGCAATATTCATTCCCTCAGAACATTTTAAAATTTGGTCACCAGTATTTTAATGAGTCATTTTTTGGATACTATGACATTTTCTTAGGAAATAGGCAGGTGAAAGAAAAGGGGACATATTTATTTGGCTAGAAAGTATGATGCTTTGTGAATCGAGTGGCAAAAATTACAAGTGGGGCATAGTGACTCATGCCTGAAATGCCAGCATACAGAATTAGGAGGATCTTGAGTTTGAGGCCAGCTTGGGCTACTGGGATACCTAGTGAGCCCCAGTCTTCAAAAAAAATAAAGATAAAACAAATGGTGTACAGACAAAATTTAACATATACTAACAACTGAGTCCAGTTTTCTTTTTTTTTCCAATATCAATCTACTTCTAATGAAAAGAATGACTAGACACAGTGGTACACATTTATAAAACGAGCTACTTGGGGGTTCAATCCCCAGTATAGACTTAGCCCTATAAAGCCATGTTATGGAGTAGATTTGGATCAGTTTACTCAACCTGACCAACAGCAAACTGGTTATCTGACTAGTCTTTTCACTGTCCTTGAGCTCTTTTATAACTCTATAACATCTGGTACCAGGGATCAAAATCAGGATCTTGAGCTTGCCAGACAGGCACTTCTGCTGCTGAGCTACATCCCCGGCTCTAATTCTAACTTTCATATAAATGATACTGGTATAAAATAATTACTGTCTACAAGCATACAAATTATGTCTGTGAGAAATTCAACAGATTTTCTCTGCCCACTGTAGAAGACGTTAGTTTCACTTGTATTTGTATAGTTTGATCTGTAAATATGTTTGCTATCTAGATGTTCCTCCGGATTGAGCTGTGACAACTTAATGCTTTGTCATTAATTATGAATTCAATAAAGTCTTTTTTTTTTTGTCTTTTGAAACAGGGTCTTGCTATATAGCACTAGGATTACAGGTGTGCACCACCATGCCAGGCTGAATAAACTCTCTGAGCTTCATTTTTATTAACCTGTAGGAATTATAATGTTACCTATTTTGGAAAATCACCATTTAATTGGTGAAAACAGTAATTTTCAGTGGAAAAGCATGGCAGACACCAACTTTACAAAGTAACTGAGGTCTACATTATTAATGATAGAAAAATTACTACCTGTGTCTTTTGAAGCATATAGTGATACCTTTTACCTATTCCTGCCAAAAAGTGCTTCACCTGATTCTAATTATGAGGAAGTTTCAGAACAAAACAGAGATACACTTTATAAAACAGCTGGGCATGGCACTCCATGACTGTAATCCCAGCACTTAGGAAGGTGAGGCGGGAGGATTGCTGCCGATTCCAAAGCCAGCCTGAGCTACATAATGTGTTTTTTTTTTTGTTTTTTTTTTTTTTTTTAAGTTTTAACAGAGTAGAATAATCTTGAAATCTAATTTCAAATCTCATTTCCTATCTATCCATCTATATTTAGTACAGGGTATACAGTACATAATGACTTTAAGATCAGCTTAAGCTATACAACAAGAACCTGTCTCCAAAAACCAAAATAACCCAAAACATGAATGGGACTACTATAGGTCAGACAAGTAGTACTATATTTCCTTTCTTCTTCCCACCCTTCTTCTACATTCCCTAAGCAATGAGCCCAACCTGCACTGAGCTATATCCCCAGCTTTTATATTTTTTAAGACAGGACCTTCCTAAGTCACTACACTGCCCAGGTAGGGCTTCAACTTTTTGATCCTCATGCCTCAACTTTACCAAATATTGAGATTATAGGGATGTGCCACCACATCGGGTTTCAATATTATGTCTGCAGTTTTTCCCTCTCTGATACTGGGAATTGCACACAGGCCCTTCACACTGAACTACATCTTCAGCCCTTTTTTCAAAATTTTTTTGTTCAGATATAGTCTCACTAAATTTCAGAGTTGCCCAGGCTGGGCTCAAATTTGTGAATTCTCTTGTCTCAACCTTCCAGAATACTGGGATTAAAGACAAGTACCAGAATGCCTGGCAGCAGTTTATTTTCAAATATTTCTGAAGAAAAACAATATAATGCAAGTGTGATAAAGTGTTAACATTTGGAAAATCTGGGTGAAGGTTATAGAGAAAATGTTATTGTACCATTTTGCAGCTTATTTGTGTGAATAAAACAGAAAATGGGAAAAAAATTTACCCATATTCCATATAAATATAATACTATCTCACTTATCAAGTAAAAACAATGATTTAGAAGAGCGCCCCCAAAAGTTACGTTCCAAGGAGCAGTAATTTTAAAGACATTGTGAAGACTAGACTAAATGGGACGAGGGGAGATACAAATGCACCTGGTCATATCATTCGACTTCAGGACTAGTTCAAACCTCAAGAGGTCTCCTTGCTGACAGCCTCCGCTTAATTTAATATACACTCTCCTCCCTCTGATCATATTCAAAAGAGCTAGTGGCCAGCAATCTCTTCGGCATGCACCTACCCTCACATCTCCAGCCCACTCTTCTCCTCCTCTGGAACTGCTTGTGCTTGTAGGCATTACCAACAGTGCACAAAGAACACACAACTCAAGGCTTCTGTAATTCTTATCTCCTCAAGGATGAGGCCTATTTATACAATATACTCACACCTCTCTACCAGTCCAAAATAAAATAAATATATCAGAATGTGGCAAGCTGCCCTGATCTCAATCACATTAACAGGGATCAGTAGACACTTCAGGAAATATTGAAGATAAATTACATTCAGTAATTACCACAGAATTACCTTGAGAAATGGAATCACAAAAGGACGAAGAGGAAAATTTGTCGCCTCTTGGAGCTTGCAATGGAATTCTTCAATTGTCACTGTTGAATTCTATAAAGATAAACAATGTTCTTAAACTTCAAAACTGGACACCGACTAAAATGAAGAACTTTTTTTTTTTGGCAGACCTAGGTATTGAACTCGCCCTTGTCAGGAAAGCATTTATTCTACTGAGCCATCTCCCTAGCCCCTGAAGAACACTTCTAAATCATAAGGAAAGTGATAGTTCCAAGGACACAATTATGAACAGAGACCCCAGTCAAAGCTGAGCTAAGCCAGGTCTGGTGGTGCACACCCGTATTTCCACACTTGGTGACTAAGGCAGGAGACTGACTCGAGCTCCAAGCTAGCCTGTCCTACACGGTATGATCCTATCTCAAAAAAAAGAGAAAAAAAGGGGAGGTAAATTCAGTTTCCTTCATGACAGAAATTTGCTTTGTTTATTCCCATCTTCACATTCCTAACCCAATTCCCTGTCTTCTGTCTACCTGTGTTACAGAAGAGGCTTCTCAAATCTCCATGGGAAGAGTTCAGAAGTTCAGAAGAAAGGAAGAGCAAAAGGTGCGCCTTCTGCCCTCAAGTGCTCTGTGTACACAGAAGAATAAGACAAAGTGGGCAAAGGACTATCATCAGTCAAGTTTTTATTAGCCTCAGGAAACTTACTATCACTTCTGTATTTTCTCAAAGTCTATCCTTTAAAATAGAAATCAATCTCAGCCAAGGGTAATAAGGTGAAAATACTTTTCTTCAAAGTTTATAAAATATTTTATTTCAATTTCTTAATATAATAAACTAAAATAAAAAGCAAGAAATTTAAACAATTTATTTGGGGGAAATACTGGGGATTACTGAGCTATATCCTCAACACCATGCCCCCCTTTTTTGGGTGGAATTGGGGATTGAACTCAGGCCCTTGCACTTGCCAGGAAGTGCTTATTCCACTGAGCCATCTCCCCGGCCCCTCCACCCCCTTTTTTATTTTATTTAATTTTTTTTTTGAGATACAGTCTCACTGTGTAGTTCATCTGGGCTTGAACTCTTAGCAATTATCCTGCCTCAGCCTTCCCAGTAATGAACTCATTATCTTAATGCACGGTTTTACTATTATCATCATCATTATTTATTTTGCATTTAGTACAGGGTCTCACTACACAGATCAGACTTGTACTGATTCTCCTGTTTTCAGCTTCCCAAGTGCTGGGATTATAGGTACATGCCACCATGCCCAGTTTTACTTGCACTTGCTGTCTCAGTGTGCCCTGGTGGTGGGGCTGCACAGCACACCGGATCAAATTCTGTCCCTGCATTTGCCTAAGTAAGCTGCCTGGCCCTATGGTCGCGCGCGCGTGCGTGCGTGCGTGCGTGCGTGTGTGTGTGTGTGTGTTACTGGGTACTGAACTAAGGACCCTGTGCTTGCCAGGTAAGCACTTATTCTACTGAGCTATTTCCCAAGGCCCCCCTATGGTCTTATTGTTGAGATCATTTCAAAAAATGTAGCTAGTGAGTCAAGTCAAAAGAATTATAAAATATAAGGGATCTGAATTACTGCCAAACTATCCTTCCAAATGTACATTCTACAAATAAGCAGACATATATTAATGTTGTAGCAGAAAATGGCCATGCTTGGTCTTTCATATAGTTAGGGAGCACCAGCACTCTGCCTCTTGCATATTAGGGACAAAGACTCCAGAGATGTAAACCTTGGCTACTCAAACTATGTCTTTTAAAATTTGGCTAAGGGCCAGGGAGATAATAGAATAAGCACTTGCCTGACAAGCACCAAGGGCCTGAGTTCAATCCCTGGTTATGCCTAATTAAATAAATAAATAATATTTGGCTGAAATAATTTAATACCACCTGGAAAGACATATTCCTATCAAAATACTAATACTTATTGTAATAAAATATGAAGATACTTTGATTAGACAAATCTAACACTAGGAACATGTCAATTTTCCTTCTATTGGAAGTTTTATTTCTATCATTATATGTTATTTCCTTTGATTGGATTAAAAAGTAAATATCCATATCTAGGTTCTGATTGTAGAATGTTTCAAATTTTCACAGTAAACACAAGATTTACTATGAGTTTTTTGTTTATATATCTAAAAGATTAAGAATTGCCTTACTTAAGAATTACCTTGGTCAGGCTGGCAAGATAGCTCTGCGGACTAAAGTAACTACTTAGGCAAGCTCAGGCAAGTGCAGAGATGGCAATTTGAACCCTGGCACCATATGCTGCACCAGCACTCCTCCCACCCCTGTAACAACCAAATGTATTTTAAAAAGAATTGCCTTGGTGACTATTTTGTAAGTTGTTTTCCTTAAAAAATTAATTATGTGGTAGGAGGATCCCCACGAGTTCAAGGTCAGTGTGGGAGTGAATTCAAAGCCAGTCTTGAACTGCATAGCAAGTCTTTGTCTTAAAAAAAAAAAAAAAAATTAGCATTACAATTAACAAATACCTTTTCTTCTGTGTGTTCTGCAAACATATGGTTTCAATAGTAATGTTAGTGAAAATTCCAGCAGGTTAAAATATCAATTGGCTTGAGACTGGGATTGATTGCATGTGCCTGTAATCCCAGTGCTTGAAAGGCTAGGATTACAAGTGCATCACTATGAGTCTGATCTACGTAGTGAGACCCTGTAGACCCTTACTAAAAAAATTAAAAAAACAAAATATCAGTTGATTTAACACTTAGGGAAACTATATGGTCTTACATACTAAATTTGCATATAAGAATGCTGTTACCACAATTTCATTGATATGGGGACTGTACATAATGGGCACTGTGCATATGTCTAAGAATGTTTATAGAAACATTATTTGTAAATAGCACCTCCACAGAAAGTTAACAGACTTAAAATTGCTATCTAAAAGGCCTGCTTGTAAGGTTGAGTCTTTAGCTTGCATCTACCAATAGAAACTTGGATAATAACTGGTTTCCCTAACTGATAAAAAGTCTCTAACTAAAAAGCCAGAAGCAGGCTGGGGTGATAGCTTAGTGGTCTAAGTACCTGCCTGGCAAGCACAAGGACTACAGTTCTATCCCTGATACACATGCTGTGCTGGCCTGGAACTCTGGGTGTGCCATGCTGACTACCAAAAATGTGCATGGTAGCACACATTCCTGTAATCCTTGCACTGGGAAAGCTGAGATACGAGGATCACTACAAATTTGAGCTGCGTTTTGAGACCAATAAAGGATTTTAAAAAGCCAGAAGCAACCTTAGTGTAAAGGAATGGATAAATGTACAAAATGTAATATGTATGTGCAACAGAATAAAATTTAGTCTTTCTTTGGTCCTTGCACTTGCCAGGCAGGTGCTGAGACCACTCAGCTATCTCCTGAGCCCTGGCACAAAACAAACAAACCCAACAAAAAAATACTAACATGAAGGCAGTATGGTGGCATATGCCCATAAAGTCCCAGTACACTGGACTGGGCATTACTGGAAGATTGTGCCAAGAAGATTGGAAGTGTAAGTCCTGCCTTGGTAATTTGCCTTAAAAAGTTTTTTTTTTTTGGATACTGGGAATTGAACTCAAGATCTTATGTTTGCAAGGTAGGAACTGTGCCACTGTGCTAAATCCCCAGCTCTGCCTTGGTAACGTAAAAACTCCATCTTAAAAAAAAAAAAAAAAAAAAAAAAAAAAAGGCTGGGGCTATAGCTCAGTATAAAGCCCAGGTTTGTGCCCCAGCACCACCAAATAAATAAATAGGCCTTAGAGCACAGCCTTTAATAAGGCTTTTCTTGCCAGAAATAGGGTATACATGCCACTATTTTTTTCTTTTTTTCTGTATGGCTAACCACAAAAGTAAGAAAGTGTATAAGGAAACCTTTACACAAATTTATACAGACTATGCCTATGTCTCTTTTATGATCTGGTTCTACATCCTTACAATATCTATGTAATAAACCTTAGTTATAAGTACAACTATACATCAAGTCTTTTGATTCCTTCCTTCCAACAAATCTCCAAATATGGGGAGGTGTTGAGAGACTTTTTTCTTTTTTTTTTTTGGCATTTTGTTTTTAGGGAAGGGTCTACAGGGTGTTGAGGGTCTCACTACTAGACCAGATTCATAGTGATCCACCCGTTTACAGCCTCCCAAGAGCTGAGATTACAGGCATGTGACACCACGCCCAGTCTCAATTGCCATCTTAGTGTACCCTGGGAGTGGAGAGTAGTATGGCAGGCCAGGAGATCAAACCCCTGGGCCCTGCCAAGCAGGCGCTTTCATCCACTGAGCTATATTTGGCCAGCCCTAGAGTCTTAACATAGCCCTAGGAACAGACAATTCAAATGTCAATCAAAGAACAAAAAGTATGCCTGTAGGGCCAGCCTGATAGCTCAGTGAACTAAAGCCCCTGTTTAGGCAGAACACAGCAACAGAGGTCCCCAGCATGCTGTGCCAGCTCCGCCCATGGGTCTCTCTGCGGAGATGGCAGTGATTGAGATGGCATGGTAGCGTGTGACTGTAATCCCAGCACTTGAGAGAGTTTGAAAGCTGGAGACTCACTAAGAGTCAGATCTATGTAGTGGGACCCAGTAGACTCTGTAGACCCTGTCCTAAATACAGAAAAGAAAGAAGAAAGTATGCCTGTAAATCTAGCACTCTGAGAGGCTGAGACAGGTGTTTGTAAGTTGGAGTCCAACTTGGACAACTTAAGACCCTGTCTCAAAATTAAAAACAGAAAAAGGCTGAAGAATGTAGCTGAGTGCACTAGATTCAATCTCTGTGACAGGGGGTGGGTGTAAATAAGCTCTTACTATTATTATGAAAATAGTTTTGACCCTTTGCATCTCTAGTAAGGAGGTTGGGGAATGCCATGGAATTGCTCTTGGAGAATGACTTGAAGTACTTATTATCACACACAGAGGCTAACATGCAAGAAGGAACACAGAGTAGTTTTACTGGGCTAAATCTTGAAGTAGTTGATAAACAAATACAAGAACTAGCAGCACTTCCCGATAAACTCAGTCAAATGACATTTGTCTTCTTTTGGGGGGCTGTGCAATGGGGAATTGAACTTAGGCCCTTGCACTTGCCAGGGAAGTGCTTATTCTTCTGAGCCATCTCCTCAGCCCTGGCATTTAATTGTCAGTATCAGAAAACCACCCATCTCATAGGCTAAAGACAATCAGTGCAGAAAGGAAAATTATGTGAACCTGGAAAATTCTAAAGAGAGTAGAAAAGGGAGGGGAAGTAAAAAAGAATTGAAATTCTTTACATTATATTTACATACAACTCCCCATGATGAATGTAATGATTATATACTACTAACACGTTTTAATAAAAATTAAAAAAAATTAAAGAAACTGGGGTGTATTCATGAGGAACTGAACAATGTGACCCTTTTGATACTAGACTATTAAACTTATAATTTTATAAATTATTGCTTTGAAAATTAAATTCACTACTTCTATTTTCAGTTTGGAAACAGTATGCCAGGCACTGAATATGTTAAATTTCAAAAACCCTTACATTAACTTGGTTGGACCTCAGCAGGCCTACTGAAACCAGCTTTAAGACAAACCCAAAGCTACTTAGTAGCTTTAAACTAAAAGGTAAATATTCTGCATTTTGCTTCCTTGATAAATGCTGTTATGAAATCTTCAGTTCCACAGTATTATACAAATTATAACTAATCTACTCCACAGAATTACATTTGCAAATAATTTGGTTTGCAAACAGCAGCATTTGACAATATTTTGTTCTGTTTAGGAACTCTGCATAGAGTGATCAACCATGGCAATCTTTCCTGCATGAACACTACTATAGCCATCATTTCCAGAATAGTCAGACAAATTAAGTTTGTGAACTCAGGTACTCAGGAAATTAGCAGAAATATCCAGTTTCTCTGACAGTTACAGAGCCAAAAGCTCTCAGGCAACAGCTAACATTGATGCCATACTTACCACCAGTGCTAGGACAAGTGTCCGAACCTTCTCTCCAATCTCAGGTGAGATGTCATTACCAAATTGCTGCAGAGTGGTCAGAAACCGTTTCAATTTGCTGAGTTGTCGAGCACCACAAGTGGCTGGCAACTGCTGATTTGTTAGTGCTGACGATGTGGAAGCGGCAGGACCATTGCTGAATCTCTGTGGTGGGGATGGTGCACCGTTCAGGTTAGGAGGGGAATGGCTGGTGCCATTGCTTACTAAAACAGAGCCAAAATGGGAGAGTTTAGGTGCAGAACACAAAGGACTTTTGTTAATTTTTTTTTTAATTTATTTTTAATTTTATTGAAGTACAAATATCAGACAGTTTTAAGACACCTTAACAAGACAGATTCAATAAATTAATACATTGCAAACTGTTTTCATACTGTTTTGGTATCGTACAAGGTACGTACATGATATTATACTTACAGACATTGTTATAGCAGATGTCTCTTATCAGTAAATTAAGAGTGTAGCTGTTTACTTATTTTTTATACCTGAATTATATCAAAAATTCAATAATTATTTTCCTAGTGGATGACCATAGTACTAGAAGCCAACATAATATCCTGTCCAACCACCGTTAGTGCAAATCTTGCCTCTCATAGGATTATGTAGAAGCACAGCGTTATCTATCCCAACTGTACTGTCCCTACACACTTTTTTGTGTTCTCTTTTATTATAAAGAACCACATTAAAAGACTACATAAGACCCTTTGTTTCTGTTCTTAGTTGTTGTATAAAGAGAGAATTGTCAGGTAAAAGTGTTAAAACAGAAATGTAAAATGAGTGCGGTGATGTATACAACTAAGCATGGTGAGTTCAATGTCAGCCTGACTACATAGTGCAACCCTGTTTCCAAAAAGAGTGGGTGATCTAGTTCAGTATCAAGAACCTGGGTTCAATCCCCAATGCCATGAAAGGAGAAAAATCAACCCTCTGTATCTGTAATCCCACAACTCTATTAGGGGAGATGACTTAGTGAAATAAATGCTTCCCTGGCAAGCACAAGTTCAAGTCCCAGTTCCAAAAAAAAAAAAAAATCAAACCAAGGTTGAGCATGCTAGTGTATGCCTATAATCCCAGTACTCAAAGAGGCTGAGGCAAGAGTATTTCTGTGAATTCAAGACCAGCTCAAAGATAGCCTGAAATACATGAGACCCTGTCTTATAAGAGATGGGAGCTAGGCATAGTAGTGCACAGCTGTAACTCCAGAACTCAGAAAGCTGAGGCAGGAGGACTGCTGTGAGTCTGAAACCAGCATGGGCTACAAAGTTTAAGACCAGTTTATAGAGCCAGGCGTGGTGATGCATGCCTGTAATCCCAGCACTCAGGAGGCTGAGGCAGGAGGATTGTTGTTTGAGACCAGCCTGAGCTACAAAGTGAGCTGAAGGCCAGCCTGAACTGCACAGTGAGACCCTGTCTCAAAAAAAAAAGACCAGCGTATACTGCATAGAGAGACTGTTTTGTTTTGCTTTTGCCAGCTCAGCATGCCTTGAGGGCGGGACTGGCAGGGCATGTGAGGCTACGGATTGAACTGTGGTCCTCTGTGCCTGTCTAAACTTGCCCAAGCAAGTGCTTTAGACTGCTGAGCTATCTCACTGGCTCTTTTTTTTTTTTTTTTTTTTTTTTAGTTTGGTTCAGTGCCAAGGAGTTGGGTTCAATCCCCAGTGCCAGGAAAGAAGGAGAAAAATCAACAAACAAATAAATAAAAAAAAAAACTCAAAACTCTTAACACTTTATAATAATGCATGAGTTTTCAAGCTGACCCACAACTTGGTATTTCATTTTGACAGTCCAGATATTGCAATGAATTTTTGTTTGCATTTCCTTGATTACCAGAGAGGGAGACTTCTTTTATTTTTTTCCTCATTTTTGGTACTGGGAATTAAACTCAAGATCTTGCCACTTGCCAAGCAGGCACTTGTGCTGCTGAGCTGTACTCTTGGCTCCATTATATGTAACTAATGTGCTTGTTTTAGACTGTATTATGTCTCCTTAAAAATGCTAACCTTTTGTATTGCAGATTTTAACTACATTTGAGAAAGGGGATTGAAACAGCAGTAAAGTTTAAAGGAGGTCAAGTTACCCATAGGACTGGTGTCCTTGTAAGCAGAAGAGACAATAGGATTCTCCTACACACAGAAGAAAGATCATGTGGGGGCACAAGACAAGAAAGTCATCCACTGCCTAAGGAGGAAAGTTTCCAGAAAAACAAACTCATCTTTAACTTTTATTCTGCTGAATGAATAAGAAAATGAGTAAGGTACCAAATACTCTGTAATGGCAACTCTAGCAAATGAGTATTATTACATTCTCTTTTCTGAAGGGCTTTACAATAGTCTTGGAACACTTTCAGAAGCAGTTCTGTTATTTTCCTTGAATCCTGTAAATCAATGTAATAATTTAAATTCATCAAGTGTGGTGACACATGCCTAGAATCTCAGCGATCTGGGAGACTGAGGTAGGCAGGCTACAACATTGAGCCCAGTGTGGGATTTTTGGCAAATACCCTTACTGTCTCAAATACCCAGTAATACAATTAAAAAAAAAAAAAAATCAAAGAAGTAAAAATAATTATTGGCCAGCCAGAGTAACAAAATATTTTTATCACTATTTCCGCAAATATCTAAGATAATCAAAATGCTCAGAGGGAATAAGCAACATATGCAAAAAGCAAGTGTGTATGTGTTCTCTAGGGGACTGAACCCAGGGCTTGTACTCCTGGGAAGCTGAAGTAGAAAAATTGCCAAGTTTGAGCATAGCCAGAGCAATTTAGTAACCCTAAGAGATCATATCATAAAATAAAACAAAAAGGGATAAAGCATGACACGGTGGCACATACCTATAATCCCAGCATGGAGGGGGTGGGGGAGGGACACACACACAGAGAGAGACAGACAGAGAGAGAG
>PVKA01045909.1:0-15256 GCA_004027165.1 Ctenomys sociabilis | reverse complement strand
CGAGACCCTGTACCAAACACACTTAAAAAAAAAAAAAAAAGAAAGAAAGAAAAAATCGTCCTCCAGGATGATAAAAGTCAAAAAGGAAGGGAAACCCTCTGAATTGTAAGGTTCTAGCAATGACACCTAGAAATTACTTGCACCACTAGATTTTAACTAGAATCATTTTGACAGTAGCTGTCATTCCAACACGTGCACTGGATGGCTTTTTTGTGAAAGAGCTCAAAAGAATGCAGATTAAGCTTGGCAAGGTGGTTCAGGCCTGTAGTCTCAGCACTCAGGAGGTAGAGGCTGAGGCTGAAGGATGGGGTTCAAACTGAGACCAGCCAGGGCTATAAAGTCAGCTCAAGCCCAGTCTGCACTAATAGGGGGACCCTGTCTCAAAAAAAAAAAAAAAAAAGAAAAGCAGATTACTTAAGAGGTCCGGGTTTAGGAACTTTAGAAAACCCACAACCTGTAAAAGTCTGCAATGGGGCAACTCTTCGAGGTCCTATGTATCAGGAGTATCTCTCAGAATTTTTACAAGTAGTTGTCAGTTAAAGGTGGGAGGTTAGAACCATCCTTTGGAGCTGCCGTGCTGGGCGTGGTGAAGGGCCTGGAACCCCAGCTCTCCAGAAGCTGGAAGCCAAGGCAGAAGGATGTACTAGAGGTCAGCTTGACTACAAAGTGAGCTCTCAGCAAAACAAAAACAAAGAAAGCCTCTGCCCAAGGAAGACCGAGGCAACTAAAGAGGTCAAGGCAATGCAGCCCCAGGCCTGCGAAATTCATCTAGACCTCAATATTTTTTCTCGCATTGTAAACGTCTACAATGGGGCAACTCTTCAAGGTCCTCATTACCCTCTGTCCTCAAATTCGACACAAGGACTGTTTTTTTAAGAGTATGGTCACCCACAACCTTCTAAAGACCTGCAGCCGGACGGGGGGTGAAGATGAGGCAGGAAGATCATAGCAAGTTTGAGACTAGCCTGGGCTACAAACTGAGCTGGAGGCCAGCCTAAACTGCATAGCGAGACCTGTCCCCACAAAAAGACCAATAAATAAATACATACATACATACATACATACATACATAAATACATAAATACATAAAGACCTGAGATGTTGGAAAATAGATCTCAAACACAGCGATCGGTTGCCCAGATGAAATACTCCAGTCTGGAAGCCTGGGAGGATGGCGAACGGAGTCTTTCATCTATAGCAGGGAACAGAGGCAAAGGTCTCCGACGCCTTCTCCTCCTCCGAGAATTTCAAGGACGCCCCCAACATTTGTTTATCCAGCTGCGTCCACGAGCAGGGAATTGGGCGGAAGCGAGCGCAGGACGCTGCGACTTGGCGAAACCTGTCTTTTGACCCTTTGGGAAAGGCAGCGTCTGCCCAGGTTCTCCCCGGGTCGCGAAGAGCTCCACCCAGGGTCTCTGCGTCCAGGAGCCGCAGCCGCAGGCGTCCTGAGCACCATCTCCGCGCTCCGGGCGAGCAGGCACCGAGAACCGGGTCCGGCCCCAGCGCCGCCTCCCGGCACCTGCGGTCGGGGGCGGCAGGAGCCCCGCTGCCTGGCGGGCTGTCGTTTGGGGATGCGCGGCGCCGCTCGTGGCCCGGGGCTGGGCGGCTCCGCCAGGAGAACCGAGGGCAAAGGCTCCGCGCCTCGGAGCAGAGGGGCGGTTTTACTACTGCGGATGGCGCAGTCGCTTCCCTTGGGGACCCTCAACAAAGCTGCGAGCCCCCCCACCGGCCCCACCCCAACGCGGAAAACCCCGCAAAGCCTCGCAAGAGGGGTTCGCGCTCCGAGTTTGCAGCCAGGCTGGATGCGCTTAAGTTCTCGCCGCGGAAATCAGGGGACCCCCGCCCTCACCGGAGCAGGTGGCCCCGCGCGCGCCTACCTTGGTGGTGGGGTCCGCGGCGGCGATGGCGGGGTCCCCGGCGGAGTCGGTCGCCGCCTCCTCCGCGGAGCCGCTGCAGGGTTCAGACTCAGTCGGAGCATCGCCCCCCGCCGGCGCCTGCTCGGGGCCGCGCTGCCTACTGGAGCTCCCGGCGCCCATGACTCGCACTGGAGACGCCTTCCCCAAATCCGAGAGGACGCGCGCCCGCGAGTGCCAGGAGCGCCTCCCTCGCCGCGTCCTACCGCGAACGCGCCGGGACTGCGAATGTGAGCGACGCGCCCGCAGCAAACTCCTTAAAAGAAAAAAAAAAAAAAAAAAAGAAAGCCACCACCTCTTTGCCTCCTCCCCGCCCTGCCCTCCTCCCCCGCCCCGTCGCGCCCTCGCTCCATCACATGAGCGCAGGCCGAACACGCCTAGCAGCAGCATCCCGGGCGAGCGCCTGGACCGCCACCGGAACCGGCACCGGGGCGCGGCGCCACCTCGGTCTGGGGGAGACGCCCGCCGACCCCCACGGCGCCACACGCTAACTGGGGCTGGAGCTGCGGGGCTGCCCCAGGGCTGCAGAAGGTGGGAGGGACAGCGAGAAAGGGGGGCCCATAGCGTCCCGGGGACGCTGTGCTGGCTGGGTTTTGTTCAGTGATTGATGACGACCCAAGGCTGGCGCTTCTGCGGTACCGGCTTGCAACCGGCCCAGTAGCGAACCCCGGCCCTTCACATTGTGCCTGATTCTAAACCTCGCCCCCTGCCCCTTCTCGGTGAGCCCGGAACGCGAGCACGAGGCTTGGCCATATTAGGGCGGGAGCGCGGGGCTCCTGCGGCAGCGGCGGGCTGTGGGCCGGGCGCCCCGCTCCCCACCGTCCGGAACCGGTGATGTCAGCAAACGCCATCGGCGGCTCGCCGCCCTCCATCCCCCGGGAGATGGGGGGAAATGAGACTGTTACTGGAAATGCGCCGGGCCCTCCTGACGCTGGAGGCCACCCAGCCGGGCCACTGGTCTTCGTGATGCCGAAGCACGGTGGCACATGTCCGCTCCTTCGCCTTAAGTGTTTTCTGAAGACAAGGCTTGTGGTGCGCGCTGCTTAAGTGGCTTGTTTTCTTTTCCTCCCTTTGAACATAATACGAACGGAGCAGGCAGTCCACAAACATTTAAATGCAATTAATTTATTTTTTGCTAGATTATTTGGCACATAAGCATAAAAAGATTGAAGCTGGAAGGCAAAAAGTACCCCAGTTGTATATAATGGCAACTAAGAGTCAGTTTACACAAAGAATTGGACTCTCCATTACAAATTTAAAAAGCTGGGGATGTAATTCAGGGGCATGGCGCTCACCTGGCACTCTGGAGGCCTGGGTTCTATCCCTCGCACCACCTGGAGAAAGAAAGAAGAAACTACGAATATTGACCCTAGATGCCACATAAATACCCGATCCTAGATTTAGTACAAGTGAATCGAGAATTAATATAAGCAGTAATTTAGCAAGAGGATTCTTTGGGCCTCATTCATGGCATTACATTGTGAACCAATACACAGTCGTGCAGTATGAATCCATTTTGTGAGTTTATCGTTTTTCTTTGAAGTTCCACACAAATGCTAGTTTTTCAGGACTTTATCTCTTAGAAACAGCAAGCTACATATGGTGGTAGATGCCTATAATCTGAGCCTTGACAAACGTAATAGACCCTGTCTTAAAAAATTAAAAAAGGGGCCTTGGGAGATAATTTTGAGGTCTAAGCAGCCTTGCCTGACAAACGCAAGGACCCTGATTCACTCCTCCCGCATGCCCTGCCAGCTTGAACCCCTAGGTGCTCAGAACTGGCCACGGAAAACAGGCATGGTGGTGCAGGCCTGTAATCCCAGCAGTGGGGAGGCTGAGACCAGAGAATCACTATGAGTCCGAGCTTTGTAGCAAGACCCTGTACTATATACATAAAAGATATTTATTTTTTTAATTAAAAAGGGATTGGGGTGCGGTTCAAAGCAAAGGCCCTGGGCTCAATATCCAGTGCCAAGCAAAGAAAAAGAAAAAAATAATTTGCAAAACACTTGGTTTTAGGAATTTATAAGCGTTTTACTAATTTAACTTAAATTTTTACTATGTTGGATACATTATAGTTTTCATTCCATGGCAGGCATTGTTTATTTATTTGTTTTGAGACAGGGTTTCAACTGTGCAGTTCAGGCTGGCATTGAACTAACTTTGGTGCCCAGGCAGGCCTCAAATTCAGTGATCTTCCTGCCTCAGCCTCCCAAGCACTGATATTACAGGCGTGCACCACCATGCCCAGCTCTGTAACAGGCACTTTTAAAAACATGTTGCACACAGAATCAAGAATCATCCTTAGGGGGTGGGGGAGATGGCTCAATGGAATAAGTACTTCCCTGGCAAGCGCAAGGGCCTGAGTTCAATCCCTGGTTCTGCCAAAAAAAAAAAAAAAAAAAGAATCATCCTTAGAGTAATTCCATGGTCTACTCATTCTCACCTTCTGGAGAAGTCAAATTTCATGCCCCAGGCTTCAGAGCTCCTGAACAGTAAGGGGTACTGGAGGTGGGCAGCTCCTTAGCACACGGGAACTCCTGCCCAGGGCCTCCATCTTTGTCTGCAAAGCTTTCTGAGTTCCTCCCTCCCTCCAGAGATCTTAGTGGAAAGGGCCATTTAGATGTCACTTAGGATATGAGTTTCTGTGCCAGGCACTGGGTTCTGTTCCCAGAAATGTAAAGAAAAGAAAGCCCATTTGAGAACAATTAGGATTAGGGTCAGCACATTTCAAAATGTATCAGTAAGGAGTACACATGCTATCAAAATCTCCCCAAGCCTTGAGATTATATTTATTCAGTTCTTGGGAAATTCTTGAGGAAGCTCTTTGCAACTACCAGCCTTGCACCATTCATAAAAGGCTCCAAGGTCAGAGATTTCAAGACAGCACTGCAAGGCCGAGGGCTGTGGGCATCAGATTGGATTCCAGCAGCTTGCTGTGTGCCCATTTGCAGGCTGTGAAAGTGCTCCTGTTCTTAGTTTTAAAAAGAAAAGGGACTGGGGAGATGGCTCAGTGGAATAAGCGCTTCCCTGGCAAGCACAAGGGCCTGAGTTCAATCCCTGGTTCTGCCAAAAAAAAAAAAAGAAAGAAAGAAAAGAAAAGGTGTACTCTGTCCTGCAGAGGTACAGCTCAGTGGAGAAGCATATGCACCTAGCACCCTTGATGCCCTGGGGTGGAGCCCCAGGGGCACAAGAGCAGTGGCCCAGCGAGTGCCTGGCAAGTGCAAAGTCCTGAGTGTAATTCCGGGTACCTGAAACAAAACAAAGAGCCCAAACCAAAATAAATGGCAAGAGATAAGCCTGTTTTAGTATTCTATTCTACCTGCAACCTTTTAAGGACAGGAAGATGATAAAAATACAAGCTCAGCAGACATGATGGCTCACTTCCTGAATTTGGGAGGCTGAATCAGGATCCAGAGTTCAAACATGGCCTGGGCAATGTATTGAGACCCTGACTCAAAAATTAAGAAATAGCCCAATGTGATGGCACATGTCTGCCATCCTGGTGCTCAGGAGGCTAAAGCAGGAGGATCACTGGACTTCAAGGTCTCCGTGGAGGACATAGGGAAACCTTGTTTCAAAAGTTAAAAATTAAAATACTAAAAGAGGGTGAGAAGGTAGCCAGTGCAAAGCCTCCATTCAAATCCCAGTACAAATCTATTACAAACTGGGGAGTTATTTTTTTCTGTTTGTCTGATTACATGGTTAAATCAAGGCCTCCTGCCTGGTGAACCTACACTGTAACCACAGCCGTGGAAGCCCTGGAAGTTACACTGGATTTTGTTGTACCTTTTTTTGTTTGGTTTTGTTTTTCTGCTGCTAAGATTGAATCCAGGGCCTTGCAAAGGCTAGAAGTTACTTCTTTTTTTTTTTGTCTTTTTGAGACAGGGTCTCACTGTGCAGTTCAGGCTGGCCTTAAGCTCACTTTGTAGTTCAGGCTGGTCTCAAACTCACAACAATCCTCCTGCCTCAGCCTCCCGAGTGTAGAAGTTACTTTTTGAGGCTTGTTTTTCTTGTTTGTTTTAGAAAGCAATCATATCTCACTAGGAGGGATCCCAATGCTTTGGCTACATTGTTCAGAACTCAGAATATTATAGTTTGGTAGGTATGGTGGTGCTAGTTGTAATCCCAGGCTGAGGCAGGAGGACTGCAGCCAGTTTGAGGCCAGGCTAGACTACATGGTAAGTCCAGGCCAGCCTGAACTACACGGCAAGCCACTGTCTAAAAAATAAAAGTTAAAAAAAATGCTTTAAAAATTACAAGATTAGGGAGCTGGGGAGATGGCTCAGTGGAATAAGTGCTTCCCTGGCAAGTGCAAGGGCCTGAGTTCAATCCCCAGTTCTGCCAAAAAATAAAAATAAACATTACAAAATTTATTCATTGCATGCATGCATTCATTCATTCATTCATTCATTCATTCATTCATATGTTTTAGACAGTTTCCCACTATGTAGCTCAGGCTGGCCTGGAACACGGACGGCAGAGCTCTTCCTGCCTCTGTCTCCCAAAGGCTTGGATTATACTTGCAGGTCACTGCCCTGGCTCTTTCTGGGTGCCTGTTGTGTGCTAGAGGATCAACCCAAGGCCTCCTGCCTGGTGAACCTACACTGTAATCCCAGCCCTCCCAGCCTTGGGGGTAACTAACCATGGGTTTTGTTGTAGATTTTTTTGTTAGGTTTTATTTTTCTGGTGCTAAGCAGAATTTATTATTGGCCTTCCCACCCCAGGCTCACTGCCCTAGGCTTGGAAGATGCCTTCCCAATGCAAGGGTTTTCTTTCTTTTTTCTTTTTTTGCAGAACCAGGGATTGAACTCAGGCCCTTGCACTTGTCAGGGAAGCGCTTATTCCACTGAGCCATCTCCCTGGCCCCACAAGGGTTTTCTGACTTTGGGCCAGGGCCCTGGATCTCTGTGCTCTGTGGACAGCAGGTGTTACCCTGTCCCCCGGGGTGGCCCTCAGAGGCGCCATTACCCACTTTCCTCTAGACAATTCTCACCAAAAACAAAACAAAAAAAGTTTGGGACTTCTCAGAGTGTGTGCTGCAGGTGTAGTAGACTGGACTTGTGCTTCCAACCAAGGCTTCCTCCTCTGGAAAGACTGGCCGCACAAGATTCACTGAGAAAATGCAGCCCTCTAGCTGCGCCTGGGGTCCCTGCCAAGCCAGAAGCTGGGGATGGTGGGGAGGGCAGGCTGCAGGAGTCCTCTGCTGAGGTCAGCACTCAGGCTCTGAGGTCAAAAACCACCTCAGGGTTGAGAGCCTAGCTTAGGGCTGCAGCCCGTGCTTAAGCCCAGGGTTCAGTTCGCACACCAACAAAAATCCCACAGACCCAGAGTATGGAGATGTGCTCCTATAATCCCAGAAGTTTGGGCTTTGGGAGGCTGAAATTCAAACAGAGTCTGGACAATTTATTGACCTAGCAAGACTCTGTCTCAAACCCAAACCATTTTTTTTCCTCTTTTTTTGGCCAGCTCAGCCTGCCTTAAGGGAAGGACTGGCATGGCTCAGCTCGTGGGGATCAAACCTCGGTCCTCTGCTCCTGCCTAAACTTGCCTAAGCAGACACTTTAGACAGTTGAGCTATCTCACCAGCCCATCAAACTAAAACCAATTTTAACACCTGTTAGGATGTAACATAGTACAAAGGATCCAAGTCCATCTCTAGTATAAAAGCAAAATATAACAAAACAAAAGCCATTTGATAATCTGAGCAACAAATTTGATAACAATTCATACTATAGCAACCACTGTTAATTTTCTATTTTTTAAAAAAATTCTGTGCCATTTGTATTATTTCATGTTGTTTTGTTTCTGTCTTTGTTATATTTTTTTGTTTTTTTCCTCTTTAAAATAATTTTTTTTTTTTTTTTTCCGCCACAGCAACCATTGAAGAAGAGTAGCCGTAGCCCTCTGCTCTCCCATGGCCGTGGGCCTCAATTAGGGCCACAAGGTGACTAAGAATATGAGCAAGCCGAGGTGCAGCCGCCGTCGCGGACGTCTCACCAGACACACCAAGTTCGTATGCGACATGATCCGGGAGGTGTGTGGCTTCGCCCCCTATGAGCGCCACGCCATGGAGCTGCTCAAGGTCTCCAAGGACAAGCGCGCTCTCAAGTTCATCAAGAAAAGGGTGGAGAAGCACATCCGCGCCAAGAGGAAGCCTGAGGAGCTGAGCAACGTGCTGGCCGCCATGAGGAAGGCAGCTGCCAAGAAGGACTGAGCCCCTCTGGAATAAAGCTTTGCAGAAAACAAAATAAATAAATAAATAAGTAAATATGAAATTTTTAAAATTTAAAAGTTAAATTAAAACAAAACCCAGAACCTACTTTAGCATTTTTCGTATGATGAAAAACCCAGTGAAGGGGCCGGGGAAAGGGCTCAGTAGAATAAGCGCTTGCCTGGCAAGTGCGAGGCTCTGAGTTCAATCCCCGGTTCTGCAAAAAAAAAAAAGAAGAAGAACCCAGTGAAGGGCCAGGCATGGTGTCATACACCAACAGTCCCAGCTGAGGCGGGAAAACTCGGAGTTAGAAGCCCACCTGTACCACATAGTATGACTTGTCTCAGAAAAACAAACAAGAGCCCCATAAGAAGACCTATAAAAAGCCGGGCATGGTGGCACATGCCTGTAATCCCAGCACTTGGGAGGCTGAGGCAGGAGGATTGTTGTGAGTTCGAGACCAGCCTGAGCTACAAAGTGAGCTTAAGGCCAGCCTGAACTGCATAGTGAGACCCTGTCTCAAAAAAAACAAAAAAAAAAAAAAAAAAAAAGACCTATAAAAAACGAGCTGAAGAACAATTAAAATCATGCACAAAGCCGGGTGTAGTATTGCAGGTCTCTATTGCCAGTTCTGTGGGAAGCTGAGGCAGGGGGAATCACAAATTTGAGCCCAACCTGGGTAACCACAGCAGCTCACTCAGAACTGTCTCCAACTAAAGAATAAAAAATGCCAGGATGTAGGTCAGTCTCCAGCACCACCACACCCTCCAGCAGGTGACAATTCTACCTTGTGCCCTGCCCATCCAAATCTCACTCGTGTCCTAATGACAGTTTGTCTTTTTGAAGATTGATCTCTCTCTCTCTCTCTCTCTCTCTCTCTCTCTCTCTCTCTCTCTCTCTCTTTTGAGACAGTGTCTCTCTGTGCAGCTTGGGCCAACCTTGTGCTCACTTTTGTAGCCCCCCAGGCTGGTTTCGAACTCCCAGAGATCCTCCTGTCTCCACCTCCCAAGTGCTGGGATTACAGGCATACATCACCACATCCACCAGGTGATAAAAATCATTTTGATCTGGTGATTTTTCACCCCTATGTATTTTCTTGTCACTCCCATGGGAACTAGATACCCTCCTTCCTGGCCTCCTCCTGATGTGTTCGTGCTTTAAGGTGTCATCCAAAGAGCAATTCATTGTATGAAAAAGGCTCCAAAATCTGCAGCTGCTGGGGAGATGGCTCAGCAGAATAAGCACTTCCCTGGCAAACGCAAGGGTCTGAGTTCAAGCCCTAGTTCCGCCAAAATCTTCAGCGGCTTATGCTGCTGAATCAGGGAAAACTTTGGGTGCGTTGTTCTCAGTGTTACTGCGGCCTTGAGAATTCTGCGGGAGAGCTGGCTGTGATGGTGCCTGCTGTGATCCCAGCTACTCCAGAGGCTAAGGCAGGAGGGGGATTTTTGTTTATCTTCTTTCTTTCTTTCTTTCTTTCTTTCTTTCTTTCTTTCTTTCTTTCTTTCTTTCTTTCTTTCTCTCTCTCTCTCTCTCTCTCTCTCTCTTTCTTTCTTTCTTTTCTTGTATTTTAGGGAAGGGTCTACAGGGTGTTCAGGGTCTGACTACTAGATCAGACTCTTAGTGATACATCTGTTCACAGCCTCCCAAGACCTGGGATTACAGGCGCGTGCCACCTCACCCAGTCTCAATTGCTGACTCAGCTTGCCCTAGGATTAGAGTGGGCAGGCAAGCCTGGGGATGGAACTCCTGGCCCCTGTGCCTGCTTGCAAGCACTTTAATCTGCTGAGCTCTTTGGACAGACTTTGTGTCAAAATAAAGACAGGGATATAACTCAGTGACACAAGCACCTAGCTGGCCAAGTGCAAGGTCCTGAGTTCGATTCCTGGTATTAAAAAAAATAATAAAGAAGAAATTCCAATAATGGCTAGAGGCATAGCTAAGTGGGGCCATGCTGGCCTAGCAA
Source organism: Ctenomys sociabilis (assembly GCA_004027165.1). NCBI lineage: Eukaryota > Metazoa > Chordata > Mammalia > Rodentia > Ctenomyidae > Ctenomys > Ctenomys sociabilis. The sequence goes on along the minus strand of PVKA01045909.1, from coordinate 5,166 downwards.
GTGTGAGGCCCTGGTTTATTTTATTTTATTTTTTGTCTTTTTGAGACAGGGTCTCACTATGCAGTTCAGGCTGGCCTTAAGCTCACTTTGTAGCTCAGTCTGGTCTTGAACTCATAACAATCCTCCTGCCTCAGCCTCCTGAGTGCTGGGATTACAGGCATGTGCCATCACACCCAGCTAAGGCCCTGGTTTAATCTCCACCACGAGGAATAATCAGTCGGGCATGTTAGTGTGGGGTTATTCTTTTTTTTTTTTTTTTTTGGTGGAACAGGGGATTTGAACTCAGGCCCTTGCACTTGCCAGGAAAACTCTTATTCCACTGAGCCATCTCCTCGGCCCCATTGGGTTATTCTTATAAATTACACTTATTTGTAAGCATTTAACAAGTCAGTTCAAAATACTGCAAAAGAAGTATTAGGTAAAACTATCTCCCTCATTCTTCCTAGAATGTTATAGAAAAGGAATTATCAACATTCAACATCATTGGTAATTCGAGAAATTCAAATTCAAACAACACTAGGATTCCATCTCACCCCAGGAAGAATGGCTGTCATCAGGAAATCAGCCAATAACAGATGCTGGAGGGCTATGGAGAAAGAGGAGCCCTTCTCCACTGCTGATAGGAGTGAAGGCTTGTGGAGGACCACCTGAGCAGCTCTCCTTGAAAGAAGAACAACTGTCTCCATTTTGACTGAGCCTGACCCTGTTTCCTCGTATCGTTATGTAGAGAGCTGGCTAGGGTTTCTGTTTATCCTTCAATTGGCCTTAAGCAATGTGTATTGGTCTAGCTGAGGTGCTGGTGATAGTCGTTGAAGGTGGCGCACGTGTTTCCCTGGTAAGCCTGCTGCTCCTTGATGTGAGCTGGGTCGAGACAGAATGGCAGAACTAAAGCTCCGTACCACCAGCTGGGATGGAGCCTTGAGATAGAGGCTATGACTTCCTGGGGCTTGAAAGACTACATCAAAGCCGAAGCACCAGACACCCCAAAATACTAGACGCTACCTCTGTGGCATAATATTATAATGCAGATTCCTCTCCTTGCATATCCTCTCTGCATATGGCGGAGGTAAATGTAGGCCTCTCACCTAGCTCAGCTCACAATGGTCACCTTCTTCCCACAATTCTCAGCCAATCCGCCTCAAGCCACTCCTCTACTGAATAAAAACCAGGTGAGGCCCTGAGTCGCTCTCTTTGTTCCGGGAAGCCATCTTCACGGCTGAATTTAGAGCCCCTTGACTCCCTAAGGATTGAAAACATAATTTAGTGTCTTTATTTTTGCCATGGGTTGCACTGAAAGTGATAGATTGGAATCGAATTGATGGGATTCCAATAACATAACCTTGGGATTACAAACATTGGCTTCTTGGACTGAGACAAGGACCTGGAAGTGTCTCCTACACAGACTGGTACAACCACTGTGGAAATCACTGTGGAGACTCCTCAAAAAGCTAGGACAGGAGATTCCATTTAAGCCAACTATTCCCCTCCTGGGTATTTTTCCCCAGGAATTGAAAACCTCCTACCACAACGATATACGTGAATCCATGCTTATAGAAGTTCAATTTGTCATAGCTAAATCCTGGAAACAACCCAGATGCCCATCAACTGAGGAATGGGTAAAAAAGATGTAGTATTTTTAGAGAATAGAGTATTATTCAGCTATAAAACAGGATAAATTTGAGTATTTTGTCAGTAAATGGATACAACTAGAAAACATACTCCTATGTGAAATAAATCAGACCCACAGCTGCAAACATTGTTTTGTCTCCTTAGTGTAGGAACCCAAAAGACAAAATGGAATCTGAAAGGCACAATAGACACTGGGAAAAGGGAATAAATTTATTCAAAAGGAAAGAGTTACTGAGTTGAGAAGGACAAGCAAGGGAGTGGGAAAAGAGATTTATCTCTGTGTATAAGCAGGATGGTTTGGACAACTATAGTGTGCATTTCTGTTGGTCTACGGAAAGGAGCAGTTAATGCTTTAATTTTGTCTCCTTTTTTTTCAATTGTACTTTTTCTCTCCTAATTACTTATACATTTATTTCTTCTTCCAATTTTACATGCCTATATCTGGTAATATGAATAACTGATTGGAAGATAACAGTACGCATTACAACAAATACTATAAAATTCATATTAGTTTCTTTAGTGAAATTCTGCATCATTTATAATTTTTTTATTTTAATTCTAATTTGTACTCTCTCTTTTTTTTGGTGGAACCAGGGATTGAACTCAGGCACTTGCGCTTGCTAGGAAAACACTTATTCCACTGAGCCATCTCCATCTCCCCCGCCCTTTAATTTGTATTCTCTTTTAAAAATTAAAAACTAAAAGAAAAAAGAAAAGAAAAAAAGAGGCCAGGGAGATGGCTTCATGGAATAAGCACTTCCCTGTCAAGCACAAGGGCCTGAGTTCAATCTCCTGTTCTGCCAAAAATAAATAAATAAATTAATTAATTAATTAAAAGGAGTTATCCTGTCCTCTGTAGATTTGCTGCTTTGTGGGCTATACATTTGTGGATTCAACTGAACACAAACTAAGGATATTTGAAGAAAAACAATCATATCTTCACTGGACATGCACATTTTTCTTGTCCTTATTCCTTAACTTAGGTATTTAGGGGCTGGGAGATGGCTCAGTGGAATAAGCGCTTTCCTGGCAAGCGCAAGGGCCTGAGTTCAGTACTCGGTTCCAACAAAAAGAAAGACATTTTTCACTTTGCTGTCTTATCATTTCTTGAGGCTTGCGAGGTTTGACTAACTACATGTTTTCTATAATTATTAAATTTCATACTTAGGAGCAAATATTCAGTATTTCACAGCCATATTCCTTCCTAGGAATATGATAAGTAGTTGATAATTGCATATGGAGAATTCTATATTTATCTCTAACTACATGTAGCTCTTTGGCATAATTTTAAATTCAGTCTAAGATGTTCCCACTGTAAAACAAAGTCCTTACGTCACTGTCACAAGGTCCTGGTTTGGACCCCTTCCTGCTAGGTCAACACTGAGTATATAGTGTGATGATTCTTCCAGAACACAGGCTCCTTCCTCTAATCCCACTAAAAAAAAACTAGGCTGCGAGGAAATTGCCTGCCTGCCAGCTTCCTGCACACGTCCCTGTTTGCTAGTCACATGGCATAGCCAAGTGAGTCTGATCTGGGACCCTGGAGCCGTGACAGTCAGCTTTCCTGTGCAAGTGCATCACTAGGCTGTTTTCCACACTCCAGGACAAAGGCTGCCCCCCTCCCTCCCACACACACACAGCTGAAGTCTGCCTGTTTGGGGGTGGGATGCAGTTTGTTGTAAAGTTCCTGGGTGTCTTCGCTAGTTTTCTTGTTGCTGAGACAAAGTGCCCAATTCGTAAAGGTAAAGGAGGAAAGATTATGGAGATCTCAGTCCACAGCTGGCTGGTGCCACAGCAGGGAGACCTGACAGAGGGCCACTTCAGAGGAGGCGCAGTCCATGGTAGGGTAGGAGAGAGAAGCAAGCAGCAAAATGGGAGCCGCAGCAGCCGTGCAGGCAGCCCGCTTCTCCCCTCTGTGTCTTCCGCGTGACCTGCTTCTGCGTGCTGCCACCCACACCCAGCATGGGCATCATGCACATCGAGAACTGGGCCAAACGAAGTAGTGCACTAATGAGTAACCGCAGCCCCGTAGCCACAGCCTCACACATTTACTCCCAGCATCACACCCTTAATCTCTGCATCCTGGATCCAGTCACCTCTGAAGAATGTCACCTGCAACCACATGAGACTTGGGGGTGGGGGACATCCAGGCACAAGCCATGGCACCAGGTGACTCCAGCAGGCGGCCGAGGCTGAGGGCGGGGCCCTCTGCTGCAATAAGGAATGATCAATCCTGGATGCCAGTCTTTAGGTCTGGTTCACAGCAGGAGCAGCCATCCCTCCCACAGTTGTAAGGCATCTGGCTGTTGTTATTTCCTTCGAGGGCCTGACCCTGTCTGCCTGCCTATCATGTTTCTAACTCAGGCTGCCTGCAACACTACCATGTGTCTTTTGGCGCAAGGCATGCAATGTGCCGCCATCATCGTGCCACAAGCAAATGCACCTCTCAAGTGCTAGTGCTCCTTGGCTAAGTGAAAATCCCTCTTTTTTTTACCCTCTTGGCAGAGTAATACATGTAGAACACAGAGAATGGGGTGGGGGATAGACTTGAGTAGTAAGGTCTGCCTTCCTCTACCTGGCTGTGCTAGCCTTTGTCTCTGATGCCAGCTAGTTGGGCAGCTGAGCTGATGGGATTTCAAAGGGCATTTTAGACAACTCAGGGAGAGTCAAATCATTGAAAGAAAGAAAGAGAGAGAGAGAGAAGAAAGAAAGAAAGAAAGAAAGAAAGAAAGAAAGAAAGAACAAAAGAAAGAAAAGAAAGAAAGAAAAGAAGGGAGAGAGATTCTGTCATTCAGAGAGTGTTATTGTAACATTTCAGGTTTTTTTTTATAGGCACAAACATATACATATATTTTATTTACTTTTATTTAGAAATGTAGGGTTATGAGCTGGGGAGATAGCTTAGCAGCATAAACACCTGCCTGGCAAGAGCAAGGTCCCAAGTTCAATACCTGGTACCACACAAAAATAGATAGGTGAATAGATAGATAAGCAGGGCTGGGAATGGAGCTCCGTGGCAGAGCCTTGCCAACCATCATGGCTTCTGTCTAGATGCCTCCCCAAAGCCTCGAGTGCTCGTATGTGGGCTTGTTTAGAGGTGGCTGGATCTAGGCTGTCTGGAGATGGATTGAGGATGTGTGACCCATAAATGAGTCCACTGAACGGTGCAGTAGCGTTCTGGGTGGACAGCAAGGAGGCCCACACTGGGGGTGTGGAACACCCACCAGGATGCTGGGAGCAGGGGTGGGAAAGAAGGCAAGGGAGGCTCGCTGCTTGCAGCCTCCTGCTCACCACACTGCTTCCTCGGGGCCAGCAGACCACGGGCTGAACCTCTGCAGACTGTGAATTCAATAAACTTTTCCTTTATTTATTTATTTATTTATCGGCGAAACAGGGGATTGAACTCAGGCTCTTGCATTTGCCAAGGAAGCGTTTATTCCACTGAGCTATCTCCCTGGTCCCAAACATTTCCTTCTTTAACTCTTTAAATATTTTGTCCAAGTGACAAAGTAAGTAACAAAGACATTTAGCAAGCAT
>PVKA01045908.1:0-15256 GCA_004027165.1 Ctenomys sociabilis | reverse complement strand
TGACCACATAGGAAATATAAAGTACATGTGTTGGTATATAAGTTTGGATCTACCTAGGTCTTAACCATCCAGCAGAAAAGCATAAATGTATAAAAATGAAGTATACATCGTGAGCCCATAATATTAAGCTGAGCTGTAAATGGATATGGTCGACAATTTCTTTGAATAACTCCCTATGGTTGCAGAATGCTGGACTGTGAATTCTACTTTTAGATCTGTGAGTTTACCCTGAAATCCCTTTTGTGGCACCTGTGGCCACAGTATCAACCTGGACGGATACGGACTTGTGCATAGAAAGGCTTCTAGGGAGGAACCACAAAGACTTTCGTCTTCCTCGGCTTCCTGGGCCCAGCTCGTGAGGGGTCCAGCAGACAGACAGACAGATAAGGAGGGGTCTCTGGTGTGCATGTTCGGGGCTCATGTTCAGGAAAACAAAAATGAAGAGTAAGTATAGAGGCTGTACTTATAAAGCTTGAAATGTTGAAAAGTGCAGTGTACGCCATGCCAGCCCCATCCCCGGGCACCCTGAGACTGCGATTGAGACTGGGCGTGGTGGCATGCGCCTGTAATCCCAGCACTTGGGAGGCTGTAAACAGGAGGATCACCATGAGTCCGATCTGTGCAGTGAGACCCTGTACACCTATACATCCTGCCCTAAATGCAAAAAAAAAAAATACAGCGTACTGTATATGGTATGTGTGAGTGTATAGTGTGTGCAGTACACCAACTATACAGGGTCTAACTGCACAGATCAGACTTGTAGTGATCCTCCTGTTTTCAGCTTCCCAAGCAGGGGGATCAAGCCACCACGCCCAGTCTCAATGAGCCAGTCTTAATTTCTGCTTTAGCACACCCCAGCGGGTAGTGGGTGGGGCTCACAGGGCCCACAGGGGATTGAACCCTGGTCCCCACACCTGCTGAAGCAGGCGCTTTAATCCACTGGGCTATCTAGCAGGCCCTGGTATATATAATTAAATCTCACTTGAAAGAAGACATATGTTGGTGACTAGGAGTGACTCAGAAATTCCAGGTACATTCCACAAAGAAGAAAAGAAAGGGAGTGAATAGCTGGTATAACAGCAGTGTTCATCTTAGGCCCGGCATGGAGGTGCATGCCTCTAATCCCAGCACTCTGATGAACCGAGGCAGGAAAATGACAAGTTCAAAACCAGCCTGGGCAACTTAGTGATTCCATGAGACAGTGCCTCAAAGTGAAAATTTAAGAAGGCTGAGTGTTTAGCTCAGCACAAAGTCCCTGGGTTCCACTGCCAGTACCAACAAAGGAAACGACAAAAGTTCTTAACTTCGTCTCTCAAAGAATCAAGGAACAAATCTGCGTTCTTTGAAGAGGCACAAAAGCTTACATCCTGAGTTTACTAAGTACCAAAAGGCAGGTTACTGCCCAAGATGTTTTAGCAGCCAATGGGACTCTATATTTCATGGAGGGAAACTCTTGGGGCTATGTTTTAAAATGACTTTGCTAATTATAAGGTCATATATCACTCATTCATGAAAAAATGATACAGCCATGCGTATTTCTCCCAGTTTTATGCATTAAATTGTGATATTAAAAATAACACAATATTTCTGGTATAAACTCAGCCCATCAGTATACACCCTTTGAATCTTCTCTCCTAAAATTAAAGCATTGAGAAAATGGGCTGGTAATAAATTAAAGACTGGTGATGTGTGAAACCCACCAAGGTTTCACCAAGGTCCAAGGGTACTACTGATAATTCTAAACCCACTGGTCATGTGGAAGCATCGCTGGAGTAAGGCAAACCATATGGAGCAGAATATTTTAGTGTTCAGTACGATTTTATAAAAATTTTAGCCTAGAATGAAAATAGAGAGAGGAAAAATACAAATTTGTGGGTCATCCCTAAAGTTCCTTTCTGTTACTTTTTGGACCACGTAATACCAGACAAACACAAAACCTTAGTAGAAAACTTTTTAAAACAGAAATACTTTTGTGCCACATTTCCTGGTCACATGACAGAAGAGGGTATACTCGTCTCTTTCCTAGTTAGCCTGTAAAAGTTTAAAGGTAGGATAGCAGCTCCATCGTGGATCCATTCAACAGAGAGCCCAGTGATTCATTTTTCAGTTCCTATCTCCACCGATGATGGTAAGGTTATCGCAGGCTACACCACTTAGAAGACTTCTCTCCCCGACCGGGTGTCCCTGAACGATGGCGCCCACTTCTGTAGCAGCTCTCCCATCACCGGACAGTGAATGTTGTCCGCAGCTCACTGCTACAAGCCCTAAGTGGACACTCGAATTCCTCACAATAAGATCAACTGATCCTCTCATCCTATCAAAGCCCAATCAGAGAAAAACTACAGATATTTCCATGAAGGGTGTTACAGTTTGTGTCTAGGTGTTCCCCCAAAGCCTCATGCAGTCTTAGACTTTTCAGAAGCAGTTGAATCTGGAGCATGCAATTGATTCATGGTTCAGTTTTAGGATTAAGGGTGCTGGGATTAAAGGTGGGTGGCTGCTGTATCAGTCCACTGATTAGACTGGCACTGCTCTATTCCCAGATTCTGAGTATGATGAAAGGGGTAGAAAGAGACTTGGCACCCTCTCTCTCTCCACCTCCCTCTGTCTCTTGTCTCCTTTTCTCTGTCTCTCTCTGTCTTTCTGTCTGTCTCTTGTCTCTCTTTTGGTCTGTCTGTCTCTCTCCCTCTGTTTTCTGTCTCCCTCTCTCTGTCTCACTCCCTGTCTCTCTTTTTCTCTGTCTGACTGTCTCTCTCTTTCCCTCTCTCTCCATGGTCTCTCTGACTATCTCTCTCTCTCTCTCCCCCTATCTCTGTCTGTTTGTCTCTCAATCTTTGTCTGTCTTTGTCTGTCTCTCTCCCTTTTTCTCTGTCTGTCTGTCTCTTTGTCTCCTCTGTCTCTCTATCTCTCTCTCTCTGTGTGTGTCTGTCTCTCTATTTCTGTCTGTCTGCCTATCTACCTTTCTCTCTCTCTCTCCCCATCTGTCTCCCTCTTTCTCTCTCTCTCTCTCTCTCTCTCTCTCTCTCTCTCTCTCTCTTTCTCTCTCTCTCTCTGTCTCTGTCTCTGTCTCTTCCTCTCTCTGCTTCTGTCTCTCTCTGTCTCTCTGGCTCTTCCTCTCTGTCTGTCTCTCTCTCTCTCTGTTTCCCACCTCCTTCTCTATCTTCTGCCATGCTGTTGCTCTCCCTCTCCTTTATTATTACTGTTACTGTCCTCTGCCACCATGAACTGCTGCTTCTCTGTCACATGCCACCCTGCCTTGAGCCAGCCTGTCATGGACGACAATCTCTGCAAACTAAGCTAAATAAACCCTTCTGCCCTTTAACTACGGGTGTTTGGTATTTTGTCTTTGCAATGAGAGAAAAGTGACACAGTAGATTTAATATTCAGATGTGGAGAGCTTAATTCTTCCTCCAACAATTACACAATAGGGCTAGGGAGATGGCTAGTCAGCCTAAGTACCCGCCTGGAAAGCACAAGGACTCAGGTTCAATCCCTGATACTCCATACTGTGCTGACCCTGAGTCAACCCAGGCACCAAAACCAGGTATGGGGCGTGCATGCCTGGAATCCCAGCACTGGAGAGGCTGAAACAAGAGGATCACTATGGGTCTGAGCAGAGTAGTGAGATCCTGTGCTAAATACACAAATAAATAAATAAATATTTTTAAAAAGAATTGCATAATATATTGAGGAGATTATACATAGATACCTTTAGGTTTGCTGATGTCTCACTGAATGATATTATAGACAATGTACAAGAGGAACAGTGACTGATAAAATATACCTAGAAGTAGTTGGGGACAACTATACAACCCTAATTTTTAGAATTGACCCAGGAAACTACGGATTGTGGGGTAATCAGATGAGTACTATTTCTACTACAGTATTAAATATAAATCTTGGAGATCCCTTAATACTCTCTTGTATCTGTGATTCTTCTCACCATGGAATTCAGTGAACTCAACACAGGGGCAGGTGCTATCAATCACCACTTCACTTCTCACTGTTTTACAGGGGCTACCTGGTTCCCATTCCTATACTTTATTATCCCAATGTCATGCTCAGCTGTGACTTGGTATTAGCAGGGACACAAGTCTGGGGAATCCTGCAACCTGCTCCATGTGTGGCAGTGCATGACCCTAATTTAAACGTGCGTTGCCTGCGTGAGTGAATGTTGGAGGAGGATGTGATGTATCTGTGCTCACAACTGGAGACTGGGAGAGGAGACAAGCTCAAGTCAGGTTACCTAAGAAACACTGAGTCTTTAAATCCACCCAACTCCAGACTTGTCTGAAAAGTACAACACTCTTGCCACTGAGGGTAAAGAGCCATTCACTGATGCAGCAAAGAGTCCATCATTCCAACTACAATAAGAATACCGATGAGAGTGACACTATACTGATTAAACTGAAGTCACCTGCCACCATCCGTGCTCCAGTGGGCACTGTTGCTCTGGCAAGATCCTGCCATTCAGCTGGTGCTCAGGGCCTCATGCCTGGCAGGGGCAGCACCTTGAGTCATGACGGAAGACGTCTGAGAATACCGCAGGTGAAAGCCATGTTCAGGGTCAGCTGGTCCAGTGTCTCACCCAAGTCAAGACTGCAGAGTCTGGCTTTGGATACGAGCAGTCCTAGAAGTGAGGAACAGTTCTTTTCAGAAACAATGCCAAAGACACAGCACAAATATACTACTAAAAGAAGGTCAATATATTTTTCTGATGTGTAGTGAACTAGAAGTATAATTCTAGAAGTATAATTTCTCATATACCAGAAACAGGAGAAAGAGCAAAAAGGCAAGATCAGTGGCAACAACAGAAGAGGAGCAGAGGGAGAAATCCTCTCTCCCCTCCTTATATATCATCCAGGCTATCTGCCCCAAGGCAAGTGTAGCACCCACACCCATAATCCCAGCATTGGATCAAGAATTAATCACAAACTCTAGAACTGCTCCCCGTGATTGCATGAGGCTTTGGGGGGAACACCTAGATACAAACCATAGCAAGTGGGAATGCCCAGGTGAATTGACTCAGTGTGCCTCTGGATATGGGGGAGACTCATTTGAGGGTTATTGAGCAATGCAAAAAGACGACAGGAGGGGAAGATTTCACCCCATCCTGATCTCCCTGGAAGAGCTCCTTTGTGGTTGGTTTTCTTTTAAGGGATTTGCATTGTTCTCTGCTGAGAAGCTCAGGTCCTCTGGTCAGAGGAGGCTGTTGCACTCTCTAGAGGAGCCCAGGGCTCTGCCTTTGCCTTGAGCTTTGCTTCCTGCCTCTGGGTGCAGACACCACAGATCCACGGTTTTCTGGCCCAGATCCTCCAGTTTCCAACTGCACAGTCCTTGGCTTCCTTCCCTTTCCATGTAAGGGGCATTGCTGTCAGTTCCAGGCCTTTCAGCTGGACTCATGGGAGAGGCCATGGGCTCTAGGGCCTCAGCTGGATTCTTCAGATCTTTAGCACAGAGACACTTTTTGCACTCTTCTACTCTGTGGGTGAATAATGTATGCTGATCTTGTAATATTTGACTCTGTGAGTCAATATTGTATATTTAATCTTGGATTTTCCTGTGTCCTGCACTAAAGCTTTTGCAAATACTAATATAGCTTTTAAAATACAACCCAAAATACATAATGTGAACTACCAAACTACACTACAGGTTCGAGAAAATAGCCACATGGACTTATCAGAGACCAATAAAATACATTTATGGTGAATAGACCCCTAGCTTATGATTCAATAAGATCCAGGTATCTTTACGGGAAATGCAAGGAGACATGATGAGATTAAAAAGTTTGATTATAGGTGTTGGGGCAAGATGGCGGCAGCCAAGAGGAAGCTGCGTGGGGACTTGCAGGTTCAGGCAAAGAAGCCAAACAGAAAGGAGTAAGATGTCAGGCCGCCACTTAAGTCATCAGTTGTGGCAGAAAAGACCCGAAGGAAGCTGAAGGAGCCACCAGGCCCTGTTTCCAAGGGCAAGTAGAAAAACAAGGAATGGATTCTCATCTTTTCTTCAAGAGGAATAAATTTCAGAACAAGACATTTAATGCAGGACTTGAGAACCTTGATGCCTCATTCTAAAACAGATACTAGAATGGATCATAAAGATAAATTATCTGTGATTAATGAGGTCTGTCAAATGAAAAACTGCAATAGATGCATCTATTTTGAAGCGAAGAAAAAACAAGATCTTTATATGTGGCTTTCAAATTCACCTCAGGGGCCCTCTGCCAAATTTCTTGTTCAAAATATTCACAGCCTAGCTGAATTAAAGATGGCTGGAAGCTGTTTAAAAGGTTCTTAGCCATTTTTATCTTTTGACCAAGCCTTGGATGAATTGTCACATTATGCTTTGTTAAAAGAACTCCTCCCATCCAAGTACTAACCAGGCCCGACCCTGCTTAGCTTCCGAGATCAGACGAGATCGGGCAAGACTTTTTTTTTTTTTTTTGTGGTGGCACAGGCCTGTAATCCTAGCACTCGGGAGGCTGAGGCAGGAGGATTGTTGTGAGTTCGAGACCAGCCTGAGCTACACAGTGAGCTTGAGGCCAGCCTGAACTGCACAGTGAGACCCTGTTTCAAAAAGACAAAAAAAAAAAAAAGAACTCCTAATTCAGATTTTCAGTATACCATGTTATCATCCCAAAAGCCAGCCATTTGTGGACCATGTATTTACTTTCACCATTTTGGATAATAGGATATGGTTTCGGAACTTCCAGATCATAGATGAAGATGCTGAACTTGTGGAAATAGGACCGCGTTTTGTCTTAAATCTGATAAAGGTTTTTCAGGAAATTTTTGGAGGACCAACTTTGTACACAAATCCTCATCACCAATCATCGCACAGGCATGGGCAGATCCTAAGATCCACCACAGCTGCAAGACACAGGGGGAAGCAGCGAGTAAAAGATGTGCAGAAACCGAGAGAGAAAGAGCCAAAGCCTGTTCTTCCACGTGATGCTACTGCGGATGATTTTGTTATATCAGCTGAGGAAAAACCAGTGGGAATCCAGTGCTAAAACCAGAGCCAAAAGTTGATTTAAAAGCTAGGAAATAAAGGACTCACAAAAGGCAAAGAACATTGAAACAGAAGTTGAAGAATGGAAGTGCAAAATAAATCAGTGAATGATTGTTTTGCCATCAGTGTATATTTATCTTCTATTTGGTATGTAAATACATCTAGTATGTCTAGCATGCCACTTAAAAGAAAAATACCTTTTATCTTTTCCTGAATAAAGCACTATATCACCAAAAAAGAAAAGTTTGATTATACAGGCAAGGTATTTTACTTGCTGTACCCAACTGCAACTAATGGTAAATTTACCTCTGGCTGCTTGAAACTTGGAAAACATTCCTTTTTACTGGAAGCCTCATGGTCATAACTTTGTAGCTAATTAAAATTAAATAGCTGTATTCAAAAATTCAAATAATATATATATATATATATGTATGTATGTACACACACACACACACACACATAGTGGTACTTCACTTATTGTGAAAGCTATGTTCCAGATATTTCTGTAATTAGTGAATAAGTGAACATCAGCAAAATATTGACATTATATTTATATTAGTATTTGTATATAGTTTAAGGCTTTATAAACCTTTCCCATACTCTTACAAGCCTTTTCCATGCTTTTAAAAATACTTCCAATGTTCCTAACCATTTTCTAAACTTGTAAATCTACCTAATTTTACTAACATGCATGTATAGTATTGCAAAATCCTACCATATAGTGAAAAATCTGCAACAAATACTGTAGATTAATTTTTTTGAAAACGTGCGAAACAGTGAATCTGAAAGAGTTGAACCATGAAATAGCAAGGGACTGCTTTATTTCAGGAGGAAGCAAACTCCAGAATCGTCACTGGAATCAAAGCATAGTTATGTGAACTGGAAATGTACCTAGGCTTTTTGCAGTCATCAGGATTCATTTCTGAGAGGTGAAAATTGTAGTATTAGCACGACTTAGAGAGCTATGCATCTCCATGTTACACACCCTGATTAGGTGATTTTAAATAATATTTTAACCTAAAAACTATCCAGTGACCATAACCCTAATATTCTTCTTATTTTGATCCTCCTTTCTTCTAGTGTGTGTGTGTGTGTGTGTGTGTGTGTGTGTGCTCATGGGTGTGAGCAGGGTCTCACTACATGGCTCAAACTCATAGTAATACTTCTGTTTTCAGCTTCTCCAGCTCTGGAATTACAGGTGTGCACCACCATGAATGACTCTGGTTCCAGCTCACCATGGGGCTGGCTGTTCTTCCTGCTTTGTAGCTTATTACACTGAGGTTCAAGGAGTTTAGTGTCTTTTTCAGGAAAAAGTAGGTAGCAAGTTTCTTGGATCTGAACTTTACTGACTCAGTCTGATTCCTAACTGTGCTTCTATCAATATGTGAGTGCACAGGAAAAAATTAGATAAACATTGTAACAGCATTTGGACATTAACATAAAATTATATCCATGAAAGTCTTTAAAAAAACCATAAGAATCCTAAAGTTACAGTTATTCTACTTCATCAACATCTATATAACATTTGCTATTTTTCCAGTAATATTCAAAGCCACTTTATAGTGAAGTCTTAGTTATCCTACGAAAACCTATGTGAGAGATGCTCACTTGAGAAATATGGAGATTATTAAACTTCCCCAGGGTCCTAGGATTATAAAATATGAATGGCACAGTTAGAACCCAGACCAGCAAGCTCTGGAGGCTATCATGAGAAATACAGACCCCATGTGGCAAGTGCTTCATGCTTTACTTTGTTCTACCCCCGACTGTACCATTTTCTCTTAAAGAACACACTGGGTTTTGTTGGCTCATGGCTACATTACAGTCTGAAAGGTGGAAATAATTATACTCTTCTTCATCTTTCCAACACCCTTCTCCATAGACTCTGAAGCAAGGTACAGCTTGCCAGAATGAGGCTCAAACGTGAAATTAAAGAAAACCAAGTGACACTGCAAGGTGGATACCAGAACCAGATTCCATATTTCAAGTACAAAATTGCTTTTGAACTCCTCAGGTGGAGAAGGGCATTGTACAGTGGACCCCTTTAACCAATCAAAGAGAATCGCTTCCCTTAAGAAAACTTCTTTTGCCCTCTGCCACTAAAACATGAGGAAGAGCCAGGTGTACTGGAGCACCCCTGTTACATCAGAACTTGAGAGGCTGTGGTAGAAGGACCACAGTGAGTTCGAGGCCAGCCTGGGCTACAAAGTGAGTTCGAGGCCAGCCTGGGCTACAAAGTGAGTTCAAGTCCAACCTGAACTACATGGGAAGACCTTGTCTCCAAAAGACAATACGTACATACACACATACATACATACATACATACATACATACATACATACATACATACATAGTAAAGCTAGAAATGGTTAGTCACCTGTTCTGTTGACTGCATGATAAACTGTCCCAAAATTGGAATGGTGTGGCGAAAATCATTTATTGTCTCTCGTGGCTCTTGAGTTTGACTGGGTTCCACCAGGAAATCCTTCTTAAGGTTCACCATGATTTGCAGTGAGTTCATGGCTCCACTTGGAGAATCTCCATTCCAAGTAGTTGCTGTTGCCTGTTGCCAGGACTGTTGGCTTCTCCTGTGGCCTCCAGCAGGGACAGTTAGAGCCTCTTCAAGCTATCTGGATTCCCAGGATTTGGGCTTCAGAAGAGGACAGCCAGAAGGAAACTGTACTGGATTTTAGGAAATGAAAAAAAAAACTTGTGCCAGTCCATATTCAAGAAAAAGCAAGATGAAGTTTACCTTCCACATACAGGAACATTAGAGAATGTGAAAATACTTCTTAGAAAAGCTACCCGAAAATGTTTCTTTAAAATAACATAGTACTAGATGAGGTCATATTTGAGTGATATTTAATGAAATGTAACAGAAGAAATTATAAAAAGTATAATAACAGCAAAGTCTCATAGCCCTTAAACCTCCCAGATGGGCCTGGTGGTATTTGCAATCCCAGAATCCTGCAGGGCTTGAGGGAGTAAGGCTGCAAGTTCAAGTCCCGCCTCAGAACATAGCCACATAGCACAGTGCAGATGCACTGGGTTTAATCTGTAGTATCCTACCCCACTTGCAACAACAACAAAAAAGAATTACATACTCTCATTTCTCCAAAGAGTGAATAATTATTCCCTAGTCTAATTTTGTCTATGTTAGAGAAAAGAGACACTTTAGAAGAACTGGCAATAGTTGTCTTCATGTGCTTATCAATGAATCCACGAATCTTCAGTGCAAAATCGTAATAGTGGTGGTCAATTTTCCTTTGGTGGCTTAAAATAATAGAAGTTTCTCTTTGGATATTTCCTGAGAAGAGGAGTGGTAGCTGGGTAAGTTATGAGGCATAAAAGGGGGACTCACGCCCCCAGGCTGCTGTATGCAGGGCCCCGGCTGTGGAAGGAAACCTTGTGGTTATGCTGCAGAAGATTAAAGTTTCTCTAAAGTGACTGTGGCTGCTCTCAAAGTATTTTCAGGTCTGAATCACAGTTTCTCTTAATAAATCCAAATCTTCACTTCATGCCTGAAAATCACTCCGGGGTTAGGCTAGTGGTGGATTTAGAAATGAAGACAAAGCAGCTGTCTTCACGTGCGGCTTGGATATGAGTAAAGAAACCACCAGAAATATGTTCCAGCCCCACCAGGCGAACCTCTGGAGAGCGTGGCGGGAGCCAGACCTCCCCGGATGCCTCGCATTGAGGGCTGAAGCTGGGGCTGTGACCCAGTCCTCGTAACCGTCCAGAGCTGCACTTTCTTCTTTATACGAAATGAATAATATTGGATTTATGGGCATAATGAAAAGATAAATCTGTTCACACAAATGAGTCATATGACATAGGATTGAAAACTTCATAAATGCTAATTTTTATTTTTGATATTTGTCTCGGTTACTCTTCTCTCGTTGCTGGGTCAAATATCTGACACTCAAAATGAAGGAAGGAAAGGTTTATTTAGCTCACAGGTTTTTTGGGTTTTTTTTCTTTCTTTCTTTTTTTTTTTTTTTTTTTTTTTTTTTTTTTTTTTTTTTTTTTTTTTTTTTTTTTTTTTTTTTTTTTTTTTGTCTTTTTGAGACAGGGTCTCACTATGCAGTTCACGCTGGCCTTAAGCTCATTTTGTAGCTCAGGCTGGTCTGGAATTCACAATGATCCTCCTGCCTCAGCCTCCCGAGTGCTGGGATTACAGACCTGCGCCACCACGCCCTGCTCATGGTCACTGGAGGTTTCAGTCTATACTTGGCTGGTTCTAAGGCACAGTGGCACATGGCGGAGAGCAACCTTTCATGGTGGTGACAAAGAGCAGAGAGGAAAATGGAGTAGTGGCAATGGCAGCAGAGAGCAAGTCCGTCTCCTGTAAATTACGGTCAGGCTATACACCCCAGGCTGGGTCTGGTGCTCATACTCATAATCCCAGCAATACTAAGACTCATAATTCCAGCCTAGACCATGAATTAATCTCAAACTCTAGAAATCCCCACCCCATGACTACATGAGGCTTTGGGGGAACAACTAGACACAAACCATGACAGTATCATTTTAAAGCTTTGCCTACTGAAGAAATGGAATCTCCTGAGGATTAGAGAATTTAAGATCACATAGATGTCATGTTTTAAATGTATCATTCAATTTTACAAAAACTGAGTTTGCATGTAAATTATAAATGTAAGAATGCTATTTTATGGTCTCTTATAACTGATTGGTTGTTTCCTCTGACAAAGGCCAATTCAGGTCTATGTGTTTTGAGGCTGTTCAATCTCTAAAAAATACGAGGTTGAACCTATTTCTTACTACTGGTCTCTGAGGGACAGGCAGAACATTATAAGGTTACCTTACAGAACTGAGTGCAGTACATCTGGAAAGACCAACAGGTGTGGAGAGGGGGGTTCTATTCACTTCCTGCAGGACAGTGAGTGTCCCCAGGCTAAAGATCAGAGTGTAACTGTTCTGATCTTAGCTCATAATTTAGGAACCGAAAGTAGAACCAGAGGCAGGTTTGTGCCTGGTCTTCTCCGCAGGTGCGAGCAAAAGGGAAAAGATGTGGTTTGATCAAAGGTGCAAAAACCTTAAATCATTAAATAAAACAAAACAGGCTGGGGAGAATGATCTCAGTAGAATAAGTGCCTGCCTGGTAAGCCCAGGGTCCTGAGTTCAATCCCTGTACCATAAAATATATTAATTAATTAATTAAATAAAAAGTGCAGAAGGGAGGTGTGAGGAGAGAATAGGGTGAAAGTGAGATCCAGCTTTTGTGCGAAAAGTGGTTCTTCATGGCTATTATTTTTCCCACAGACAAAGGTGAGAGGTATCAGCCCTCACTATTTTCTGGGATCACAAGGTTCAGGGAAGCTCAGCTTTATCACACAGAATCTGGAGGCTTCCTTCTGAGCCCTAGCTTGGCCACAATCTGCCCTCCAGGACCACAAACTGCTAATGAGGGGAAAGGTGAAAAAATAAACATGAATGATTTCTTCAATGGATTTTAATATCCTAATGTTCTGTGGGTCTCTGAATGCAGCACAGGGGAGGGCAGAGAGAGAGGAGAGGGAGAGAGAGAGATTTAAAGTCACAAAGGAAGGAGGGGACCATGAAGTAAGACTACATCACAAACAGGAAGTCAGCAGTCAGCAGATGAGTAACGCTGGCCAGGAGGATTCGGGGGTCAGAGCCAAGGAGTCATGGTCTTGGCACAGTAACTTTCTTCATCTTAGTTACACCATAGTCGGTATCCAGTGATAGTTTTATCCAAGTTAGCCTTGGTGAGGACTGACTTAAAGACCACCACAGGACCCTCAGTTCTCTCCTCTCTCCACTACAATCTTCTCCCTGCCCTGAAGCTGCCCCTGTCCCAGACCCTGGACTCCATCCTGAGACCGTGAACAGCCTGAACCATTTGCCTGCCCCAGCAAGATCACAGCCAGCCATGAAGGGCTATCTGTTCTTCATCTTCATGAGTGCTGCTGGTGAGAGTTTGGGACCTGCTTTTTGGCTAGGGTGATACCCGGGGCAACCTGTGAGAGGTTGAGAAGAGAAACAGCCGGCTCCAAGCAGAGCATACGGAGTGCTGTGGGTGGGGAATTATGGCAAAATAGCTCACTGTGGAAGGACATGAAAGCAGCCACTCCAGGCACATGGGTTGTCTTGTTCTGTGCTTTCTGAAACCTGGGATACTTGGGGGATAGAAGGTCTCCCATTGTGTCAGTACTTTGCTTTCCCTGGCACACCTTCCTTGAGCCCTAACAGGGGATTTCCTGACTTCATTTCTCCTGCATAGCTGCCCCTCTCTTCCCTGGACAGATGTTTATTAGAAAAGTGAGCCTGGGAAGAGGCTATAGGCCTCGCAGGGAGTCCAAGCTTCCCCCAACCCCCACTCTCACCCCTTTTTTTAACTACTAAAGTTAGGTAGCGTTTTCTCTGCCCTGTGCTTGGTAAAAGTTAATTTTTTAAAAAATAATACAGAGCTGGGGAAATACCTCAGCAGTCTAAGCATGTGCATGGTAAGCGCAAGACCTGGGTTTGATGTTGGCCCTGAAACCCTGCTGGGTGGTGCATACCTGTGATCTCAGAACTGGGGGGGCTGAGACCAGAGGGTCGCTGTGAGTCTGAGTTGTGTAGTGAGATCCTGTACCAAATAAATAAATAAATAAATAAATAAATAAATAAATAAATAAGAGGTTTAAAAATTAAAAAATAGTGCATTTAAAGTACCAACATACTTTTTTTGTTTTTGATGTAGCATTGCCAGTCAAAACTTCTAATCAACAGGAGATGGCCCATGGGTCTGTCACAGGACCTGAATGAAATAATTCCATCTCAAACACAAATATGTCTTGATCTCTTAAATCATTTCTCTTGAGCACCATTCATGATTTTCTCTTACTTTGAACAAACACTAAATGTAGCAACTTTAATACTATCTTTAGAAACCTCCAGTAGCAAAAAACCGGCCCCAACCGGCTCTAGCCTCTTTGTCTTTCTTTCTAACTATGACCTCTCTACTGCCCAGGTGTCACTCTAGAACAATCTCACATGAAGATGAACATAGCAGAGGAGAAACCTATTTCTTACCTGGCCTACTTGCAGGCCAGCCCGGAGCCCTGTGTGGGGTCACTCATTCACCCTAAATGGATCTTGACAGCTGCTCACTGTTCTTTACCGTAAGTGAGAAGCCCCCCATTCCTGGTAGCTCAGAGGGATCTAATGCCAATGTAGTAAGTATGGCAAGAACATTCCAGAGAGTTCTGGGTGGAACTAGAAGGCCTTCTCCTCCCTGGAGAACAGAATACACATTTGGGTGGCTTAATTGAAGATCAGTAGGTAGGTGTCCAAAGACTTTAATGGGAAGTAAATACTATTCATTCATCAACAAATATCAGGGAATTACCCACTCAGGCCCTCCTCCTATCCCCCTCTTGGACAGGAGCTTTGTTTTCCTCAATAAATATATTCCTTGCTCAGGGCTGGGAAGATGGCTCAGTGGAATAAGTGCTTCCCTGGTAAGCACAAGGGCCTGAGTTCAATCCCCGGTTCTGCCAAAAATATAAATAAATAAATAAATAAATAAATAAATAAATAAATAAATATGTTCTGCTCATAAAAAATATCAAAATTTATTATATGTATTTAGTAAATTTTGACAAGATAGCCATGATATAGCCATGTGCTGTTTGATGCGCTGAGAAAATTGTTGAGAGTGTAGGATAAAAATAAGGTTTCCCAGGCAGGCTAGATAGTTCAGCAGACTAAAGTGCCTGCTTAGGCAAAGCGTGTAGACCAGAGTTCCAGTCCCAGTGTATCACTCTGGTTCAGCCCCCAGGGCATGCTAAGACTGGGCGTGGTGTCACACACTATAATCCCAGTGCTTGGAAGGCTGAAAACAGGAGTTGGATCTGTACAGTGAGAACCTGTAGACTCTGCATTAAATACATTTAAAAAAAAGAAAAGAAAAAACGAAGGTTTCCCTCATGGAGCTTACATTCTGAGAGTACATGGCCCAGAACAGAAGACAGTGATACATGGGAACAATATGCAGAGTCATTGTGCTAGGCCTCTCCAAAGATGTAAAAGAAGCAGGAGAAGGAGGCAGTGCAAAGAACAAAGCCTAGGGCATAATTCAGGCCCAAGGAAAAGTACTCACGTAGTCTCTGGTACAGCAGAAATATTAGGATATTTGCTGAACTGAGAAATGACTGTTGATAGAGTATAATGCATAGGGAGCAGCTACATAGGCTGAAATTAAAGTTATTCAGAGGCC
>PVKA01045907.1:0-15272 GCA_004027165.1 Ctenomys sociabilis | reverse complement strand
CATGTGGACTGGGCAGCATGGAAAGCTGGGTGGCAGAGGTGGCAGAGGTAAGCAGAGAAGAGTGGAACTGGGGAGCCATAGGAAGCCCAGCTGAGCTCGTGAGCCCATCCACTTCTGCGGTTGAACCTTTCGAAGGGCTGGGTGTGTGCTAGCCTGTGGGAATCTCAAACTCTGCCACGTTCTCAAGATGAATGCCTTTCTGTTATCTTCTTATTTAGCTTGGTTTCTATTACTTACGACCTGAGAGTCCTAAATAATCCTGTGTCTGGTTCAATGTGTGACGGAGCACTAGTGCAGCATCTTACTCAGTGACACGTCTCTGGTTGGAGTTTTATAGGCTGGGGTTCAGGCGCTGGCTTTGCAGGTTGTCTTGAGGGATCATTTCAACACTTTGAGCTTCAACTTCCTGGTATGTGAATAAGGGATAATAATCAAGTCATCCTGACAGGGCTGCCATGTGTTTAGAGGAAAGGGTTTGGCACATGTTTGTTGTTGTTCAGCAATTGGCAGTTGCTGTTGTGATAATCCATGAAAAGGTGAATGATTCTTGCTGGGCTCCCTTGCTCCATGTGGTGTGAGGTTCAGCTCTCAGACTCACCATCAACAGTTAAGTGAGCCTGGCAGGTAAGAAGACCCACTTCCCCCATGCAGAACCTGCTTCTCATCTCTGGCATTGTAGGCGTGTGGACCTGAGCATATTATGGCCCTCACTGGTAGAATCAGTTGGTCCAGCAGTGGAAGGCTTGGGTCCCAGCCCTGTTTCTGTCAATAGCTGTCTAACTATGATCAAGCCATGGACCTAAAAATTAGGAAAGCATGCACTGGTAAAGTAGACATAGTCTCGCTTCTGTTTCTAACACAAAATTATTGGGCCAGTGTCAGGTCTACACTATCCTATTGAAAACCTTTTCAAGTTCTGTGAGGAGAACTGGAGATAGCACTCTCTGACTGGTTCCCAAGGGTAGAGCTTTGGGAATTGCTCTGCACATGTGTCCTGGAACTCTGTGTTGACAGTGTACGCCCACCTCCCCAGCCCATTTGCCAGTGCCCTAATCCCCTGCCTAATCCCTGCTTAATCCTACTCCCCTGCCTCCCCTTGGTTTCCTGATCCACAAAATGAGGGGAATAAATGACATGAGCCCCATTGGGTAGGTGACAGGACAGAGACACAAGTGCTGCCTGTGGCCCTTGGCATACGTGTATGCTATGGTTACTGCTCTAGAAGCACCAGGGCCGATATTTCCTGTTTCTGGTAGGCCTCACAGTGGGTGCAGACAGGACAGCAGAGGTCCTGAGCATGAAGGCTGGCCTTGACTTTCTTCCCACTGTGTGGGTTGGCTGGACTCTGGGTCTTTATTTTTCTCCTGAAAGAAAGTGGAGTGAACAATGCCTATCTCAGGATGGTTAGAAGTCTTACACATATTTAAGTTCAGCACATGTGGCTGTGTAAAAAACCTAGTAAAGTGGGTTACTGAAAGAAGGCGGGCTTCAGGAACAATGGCTTGGAGGGGAGAAGAGCTGGGAGCACACCAGTGTGTTCTGAGGAGTGTTGAGGAGCACCAGGAGAAAAGAGCAGGAGGCTCAGAAGCTAGATCTGGAGGGCTTCTGTCTACCTTCTCGGTGGGGGCTCACTGAGCTCCTCAGGGCCTTGGAGGTGACAATAGCATTTCCTGTTGCGAGATCACTGTGGGGATGGGTGGGATGCTTCTGCCTTGCACAGACCCTTGGGTAGTGGGTTTCAGATGGAAGCTGAAGGAGGCCCAGGCAGCAGGATGGGCAGAGGGGCTTGGTTGCTATGAGGACAAACTACAGGTGGGTGTGTAGACAAACCTCACTGTTTCATATGCTTTGCATAATTAACGAATTATCTTAGCACTGTTCCATCCCTGTAGATTTGGAGATGAAGCTCAGAGATGTGGAGATAAAAATCTGCCAGACACAGAGGGCAGCCTGATGTGGGCTGGAAGTGAAGGTGGCACTAGGGTTCTGACATCCACGTCCAGGCTCCACGGGCAAGGATGAGGAGACATGGAGCTGTGTGTAGGGACTGGGGATTTCAGGGCTGCTGGCCAGTAGGCACACTGGTGCATGGACAAAGGGTGTGGTACTCAGAGGAGGCTCTCGAAGCGGAGGTTTCACCTCAGGACCTGTTTGCTTGTGAGGACTGCAGAGAGGGACAGCAGCTTCTCTGAGACACCAGAGGAGTGGTGACAGCCACATAGTCTAGACCATGCTGACCTTCGCAGACCTTTCTGTCCCTGGTCACAGCCTGTTCCGGTCCCTGTGTCTGCACAGACAATGGGCAGGGTCTGGCTGCCGGGGACTGCACGTGTTGGGAGGAGCCAGTTCCCACCTGGGAAGATTAAGTGGTCCACACAGAACTGGCAGCACGGCCATCCCGCGCATTTGGCCACAGGAGTGCCATAGCAGGCTGTGCGGGCGGGGCACAGGTTCTTCTGTGAGTCCTCCGACTCCATGATGTGGAGGGAGCTGGGGCCACAGGCCATGTGGCTCGCTAGTTGTCTCTCCTCCCTCCTTCGCTTCTCCCTCACTGTTTCTTGCTCATTGCTTCCATTCCTTCTTTCCTGCTCTTGGGGCTGGGTCTTTCCTCTTTTCCCCAACCATCTAGCCCCCTTCTGGGCTGCATCCTCTTTCCTGTCTCTCTTTGGTCCTTGCTTCTTCTCTCTCTCCCTCCCATTCTGGGAGCTTCTTTGCTCTGCCTTTGTTCACCTAGAGGTGCTGGTCTCCCTCTGCCTCCCCTTTCTTTTCTCTCCACCTCTAGGCTCTGGATCTGGGTGCCCCCACTTCATGTTTTCTATCTCTCCTTCCTCCCTTTTTGTTTCCTGCTTCTAGAAAGAAGAAGGCAGACAGCTCCAGATAGGACTGGATATTGTTAACGGCACAAAAGGGGAAGCAACTGAAGTTCTCCTGCTTGCCCCTGGGGAACACCTAACAATGAAACACTTTGCTGCCGATAGATAAGAGCCTGATGCAACCTGACATCTCTGTTGTGGCTGCTGGTGGTTTCTTCTTACCCTGGCCTCTGGACCAGGCACAAGCAGGAGTGTATCACAGCATGGGGCGTGGGGTGTGAGCCCGGCACATCTGACTGGGGCGGCCCATCTCCATCACCTCCTCTCCTTCCACTCCTCCTGCTCAGGAACATGAGGAACAGAAAGAGGCACACGGTCTGCAGCTAGTGCTGTTCATGGGGCTGTCTAGGAGCCAGGGTCCCTAGGAGGCCAGCACTCTTCTGAGCTCTGATTTCCTTACGTGTGAATCATGGACATTCAGACCTACAGTCCATGCAGGGTGAAACTCACATGATTTTCTTTTCTAATCAAATCTGATTGGAGCCCCTCTGTTTAGATCCCTACAGCAGAGCTTGTCTTTGCTTTTTTATTGCTGAATGTCACCGCCAGGGTCATAGGAGGTGCTTCATAAGTGCGTGTGGTATTGCACATGGTAGGTCATCCATGAGTGTTTGTCCTTCAGGTGGACCCGAGTGCTTCTAGGCAGGGTACTTGGATGGCTTCTCAGTTCCTCCTCTGACTCCCCAGGACTGAGCTTCAGGCTGGACTCTGGGTCTTTATTCTCCTGGTCAGCCCTGTCTTCCTTTCTGCGCATCCTTACTTCATGCATGTGGCTTCTGATGTTAGGAAGACATAGAGAGAAGACAATGAGTCCCCTGGTGGGGACTCAGAGCCCTGGCCTCCTGGACATGAGCAGGCCAGCAGAAGCAGGCACCAAGGTGTCATTAAAGCCACTCTCTCTTCTCCCACTTTGTAGATGATCAGACTGAGTGCAGAGACAAGAGGTTACTTGTTGAAGGTAGGGGGCTATGTGCATGTGACAGAGAGAGGAGCAGAAGAGACAGACCAAGAGGTCTGTTAGTGCCCTCCAAGTCTGTCCTTGCTTTTCATATCCCAATACTTCTGTAAGTATAAGTTCCACTGAACCTTGCTCTCCTTTTTCCTCTAAGAATGAAACTCACCAAACCTTTCCTATCCTTACAGTGACATCCAGCAGCATGACTGAAACCAGTCCCTGGCTAGCAGGAGTGAACTAAGCTAGCCACAAGGAGCAGGCTGTGAACTGGCTTGAGCCTGATTTTTCTATGAGATTGGGTCTACTGTCTGGGATCTTCCAGCCCTTCTCCATCTTGAGTAAAGTATGCCATCTTTGTTCCCTCTGTGTACCATGCAGATCATTTCTGTTAATTCAAATGCTAGCTTTTAATTCAGATTTATGATATATAATTTATATGCAATAAAATTCATCAGTTTCATATAGACAATTCAAGGAGTTCTGACAAATGGGTACCACATTAGGATCTTGCCCTAGTCAAGATACAGAACACTTTCATTTTCTCCAAAAAATTTCCTTGCACTTAATTCCTCATTAATTAAGGCAACCATTCATTTCATTTCAGCAGCTATAGTTTTCCTTTTCTAGAATGTTGTATAACCAGAAGCAGTTTGTATCTGACTGCTCTCACTTAGCATTATGTTTTCCTGACTCACCACTGCTGTTACATGAGTCAGCAGCTCTTTCCTTTTTGCTGCACTGAGATGACTGCCCAGTTGTTACAGCGGCATTTAATTAAAAGACCACTTTTCCTCTTTGTGTAGACATTGCAGCTGGTTTAGCTATCGGATCACTTCTACTTGCGGGTGGTTGTGAATAAAGCTGTGCAAGCACCCAGGAACAGCTCTTGTTTTATTTCCACAGTTTCATTTCCCTTGAGGAAATACACAGGACTAGGGTCTGTAGGTCACATCACACATGTGCGTTTAATTAAAAAAAAAAAAAAGCGGAAAAGTCAGTTCTAAGGTTTGTACAGTTCCATTCACACCAGCAAAACATTACAGTTAATTTGTTTCATACCTCTGCCAACATTGGGTATTATTATTATTTTTTTTAATTTTATGACTTTGCTAGGGTGCAAGGATATCTCATGGTGGCTTTCATTTGCACCCCAAGGTGAACATTGGGGCTAGGGAGATAGCTCGGAGGAGGCCTAAGAGCCTGCCTGGCAAGGGCAAGGACTCAGGTTTTATACCTGGTATTGCATGCTGTGCCAGCCCTGGAACCCCAAGTATGCCGTACTGGCCACTGAAACCCAGTGTGATGGTGTACCCTGTAATCCCAGCTCTAGGAAGGCTGAGACAGAAGAATTATGATGAGTTAAAGCTGCATAGTGAGACCCTGTACCAATAAATAAATAAATCAAAGATCAGACTTTTTTAGGAAAATATTTAAAATGATGAACATCTTTTCTTTGATCAAGTATCAATTTTTTGTTGATTTTTATCAGATTGATTGCATTCTTATTACTGATTTCCAAATAGTTTTTTTCTTTTCTTTTCTTTTTTTTGCGTGGGATGGATGGGAATTGCAGGTTGAACAGAAAGCCTTTGCACTGAGCTACCTCCCAGCCCTGTGTATTTGGGTCAGGGTCTCAATAAGTCACTATGTTGTCCCAGCTGGCTTTGAACTTGTGATCCTTCTGCTCAGATTCCCAGAATGCTGGCATTAGAGGCATGTATCACTAAGCTTAATTTAAAATTTTTATTTTTCTTTTTGACCAGAACTGCCATCTTCCAGTAATTTTCCAAAATGACTAACCTAAAAAAAGCAAGAGGAGGGGAACCCGGTATATGTCCTCCAGGCCTTTTAGAAAATATCATGTTGTTCCTTTGGCCACTTACATGTGAATCTACAAAAAAGGTAGACATCAAGGGAATGGGTGCTGTGCAAAGAGGAAGGCCTCACAAATGTTACCATGGCAAAATGGGAAGAGTATGCAACATTACCCGGCATGCTGTTGGCATTGTTGTAAACAAGCAAGTTAAGGGCAAGATACTTACCAAGAGGATTAATGTGCGTATTGAGCATATTAAACACTCAAACAGTCGTGATAGCTTCTTGAAATGTGTTAGGGAAAATGATCAGAAAAAGAAGGAAGCCAAAGAGAAAGGTACCTGGGTTCAACTGAAGCGCCAGCCTGCCCCTCCCAGAGAAGCGCACCTGGTGAGGACCAATGGGAAGGACCTGAGCCGCTGGAACCTGCTCCCTAGGAATTCATGGCATAAACTGGGGGTGTTGCTCTGCCGTTCAGTACCTAATTGGCAGCTTAAGTGTTCTAGGTCCTACGTAGAGATAAAAATCATCCTGTGTTATAAGGGTGGTTTTCTTAGTTAAACAGGTACATGGAGCATTCTTACCTCAGAAATATTTGCAGTAGATGTTCACTGTACCTAGTAATTGTGTCTAATCTTTACTCTTCAGTGTTTTTCTTGCTGAAAGATATTGGTGAGGTACTGTGCAGGTGTATGCCCCAAAATTCATATAGTTATAAAATAGTTGAAATCATCATGGGGAAAAGATGTATCAAAATAAATGGAAGTCACTTCAGAAACAAATGTAAGTCAATTTCAGTTAAATAAATTGTTTAAAGCGCCAAAAAATAAATTTTTCCTTTTAAATTGAAGACTTACATATCACACACATCTATCTATCTATCTATCTATCTATCTATCTATCTATCTATCTATCTATCTATCTGTCTGTCTGTCTATCATCTATCTTCCTACCTGCATACCTATGTGCTTATCCATGTATTTGTGCTATTGTTATGTTTTCATATATGCATACACTGTGAAATAACTAAGCTAATTCCCAAATCCATCACCACACACATTTATCTTTTTTATGTGTGATGGTGAAAAAATTTAAGCCCTTTTTAGCAATTTTGAAAGACATGATGCATTACTTCTTATTGTAGTTACCATTCTATGCCCTAGATTACCAAGTTTTCTTGCCTCTGTGTAGCACAAGCTTTGTACACTGGACAACCATTTCTCATTTCTCTCTTCTCCCCAACCATTGTCAATTACCACATCAATTTTCACTTCCGTGGGTGCCACTTTTTAATACGGTGCATATACGTGAGATTGTACATCTCTTCATATGTTTAATGTAAGTCCTTTGCTGGGCAGTTTTGTGAATACTTTCTGCATGCTGAGGCTTGGCTTTTCCAGACGAGTCCAGGGCCATTCACCTCATCATGACCAGACATGCTGGTTGTTTATCATCTCTCTGAGCCTCAGTTTTCTCATTTGTAGAATGGTGCTAAAATATATCACTTTGTAGAGTTAATGAGAATACAAAGTGATAAAGTGTGTAAAACTCTCAGCATAATGTCTAGAACTTAATAAGGACTTGAAAATCATCAACAGATTGTCATTGTTTGATGTTTATTCATTCCATCTCCGCTCGCTCCAGAATAGTCTTCTTTGGGCATCATTTCACATTATCTGCAGCTGGTAGCTAGAAATAACTGGAGCTCAGGAAAGCAGTCTGGACTAGCATGAGGGATCTGAGAGTGATTTGCTCGTAGCTGTCATCAGAAGTCCTACTCCTGGCTGAGCTCACAGAGTCAGAGAGATGGAACTGATGGAATCTGGGACAGTCTCAGCCCTGCCACAAGTGACAAAGGAAGAGTGGCCTCTGGAGAACAATAAATTTGTGTGGGGTGAGGAGGAAAGCAGGAGGGGACAGAGGCCATGGAAATCCAAGAGCCAGTGGGGTCCAGGCAGAGGAATCTCTGAGTGTCTTATGGTTTTGATCTAAGTGTTCTCCAAAGGTGTCCAGGTTCCACCTTGGTCGTCAGCCTATGAGCTATTGGGAAGTAATGAAATTTTTAGTAGGTAGGGCCTATGGGAGAGGTGAGACCACTGGGGGTGTGCCCTCTTAGGGGACAGGGGACTTATGGCACAGGCTGCTTCCCAGCTGCCAAGGGGTGAGCAGCTGTGCCCCACCACACCCCCCCTGGTGTCATGCTCTGCCTCACCACAGGCCCCAAGATGGGAGGTCAGCATGGGCTGACAGCTCTGAAAGCATGGGCTAAGAAGGACTTTCCCTCTCTATTAGTTGATTATCTCATGTATTTTGTGACAGTGATAAAAAGCTGACTGATAAATGTCAGTGTCAAATGCAGAGAACATCACCAGCCACCCAGCAAGTGCTTTCAATAGAGAGGTGGCAGGAAGGGCAGGGAAAGGAGCAAAGAAGCAAAGAAACAGGTTGGCATGTTTGAGGAGCACCAGGCACGTACTCCACTGTCCATGAATTTCTGTGGAAACAGGGAAAGAGCCAAGGAGTTGGTAGCTTTCTTTGGAGGGCAGTAGCTGTGCAGGGAAGCTTTCTTTGTATAATGTGGGAGAGACTGAGGTATGCTCCTTGCCAGGAGGAGGGGAGAAGAACTACAGGAAGGGAGAGGAAGGATTATTCAGAAGAAAGACCACTAGGTGGCAAGAATAGGTTTCCAGAGGGCAGGGTCTTGGGGACTGGCACGTGGCAGAAGGCTGAAATTGGACAGTGTTTCACTCTTCAGTGATGGTGAGAGTGAGTGGCCAAAAGAGAAATGCACATGTTCCAGAAGATCCGCATGGCTTAATGCGTCCAGAGCCACCCGCAGAGGTGCAGTGGTCTCCACCTGACTTCAGTCTTTGGAAAGAAACTTAGATGCAGAAATGCCAGACAATTCCAGCTTGTCTTTAGTGCTCCTAAATCTGCACATTGCTCTTCTTCCTGGCTGTCCATCCTGTTAACTAGCGTCAATCCTAGAGCACAAGTAGATGAAATAGCAGCAGCTGGCAGGCTCTTGCCAGCTGTCTTTTTCAGGCCCACTCCCTGCAGCCGGATGTGCTGGCTACACGCATGTTTTGCGGAGCTCTGACTTGCCCACTGGTCCCAGCAGTTTACACGGGCTCATTGGTGACTTTTATTTGATCTTCCAGTTTTTACTTTGCTTTCTCAGTTAATGCCATGGCTATAGAATCTGAACAACTACAATAAATCCTTTAATCCAGAATACGCAGCCTTTCAGCTTTCTTGATTAAGGCCTGGCTGATATAAGATGGAGGAGCATCTTTCTCCCAGCTGGGGGAAGGAACTACAGTGCGGAAGAAAAGAGTCAAAGGATAGATGGCAAAGGAGCTTAGGTCACACAGGCCTGAGGTCACAGGTAGACACCTCATCAGGTTAAATGCCAAAAAATGTAAAGTTTAGGAGGAGTCTCAGGTCTGAAAAGGTTGAAAAAGCTCTAGAAAATGTGGTATAGTAAGTGGAACAAAGAGTGAGAATCATTTGTTGGGTAAGCAAAAGAATTGGAAAGTGGCCTAGAGGAGGTGTGAATTAAAACCCTGTCTGTACAGTGTCTCACTGTGCAGCTTGGACTCATGGCGGTCCTCCTGTTTTAGCCTTCCCAGCACTGGGAAAACAGCATAAGCCATCCTGCCCAGTTTCCGTGGTCAGCAATATGAACCTGGGGTTCCAGGGCTGTACATGGCATGTGGCACCAGAGAGCAAACCCAGGTCCTTGTGTTTCCCAGGCAGGCACTTAGATCACCAAGCTATCTCCCCAGCCCAACTCTGTGGTTTTGCCGAAGTCTCTATTTTCCTCTTAGTGGTCATAATTTGTCTATTTGTCCTCACCTCACCTCAGCTCCTCTTTATACTTCAGGAGACTGCATACCCCATGCTCCCATCCCAGCTGGCTTCCAAGCAGACTTAGACAATGCATGACATTCATAGAAGACTGGAGGAGAGGAAGAGACGAAACCAGGCTGTCTGCCCCTTGTAGCTCCACAGCCTCCGCTTTGCAGTTCGACTCTGCATGGTTTCTTCCTGGGGCCCAGTTTCTGTGGCTGGCAGCTCTCTGTACTGTTCCTGCCCCAGTCAGATGCCTGGAAATGACAGCAGCTTCCTGTTATTACCACCTGGTCACTGCTGCAGTTCCTCATCCCTTGAGGCATGAAGTCCTTGAATTTCATGACTTCTGCTTGAAATACTAGAGTGGATTTTGTTTCCCTGTGGACAATTTGTGCAATGGGACTGGTGTCCCTTCCAGGATCTCAGTGAGATGAGGTTGTCTCTTTATGGCAGATGGGGAGAAAGACGGAATTTAGGTGCCGGTCACTAAGCTGACCAGCACCTAAAATCCCAGCTGTCACTGAACGATGCTTCGGTGAGCCCAGTTGTGTATTATTGTTATGCCCTGTTTGGCCCTGGGAGAGTTATTGCACCTCCTCAAGCCTCAGTGTCTTTGTCAAGTAAGGACAATAGAATGCCTCTCTCACACTGTCACTGGGAAGATGTGAGGGGATCCCATGTGTGAAGACTAAGGACAGAGCCTGGCACATTTTACTCAGTGTTAGCCGCAGTGTGAGCTGTTATTACCGTTGCTTTCTCATCACCCACAGAAAGTCAGAGGACAGCCAGGACCACAGGGCTGAATGGCTTGCTCACCCTTAGGTCGAGTGCACGTGAAGACTTGAAGCCAGCCCCGCGCCCCCAACACTGTGCCCTTCCTGCTGCACCCCACTGTTCAGACTCCGCAGCCACTGCTGCCCCAGTCCTTCCTTTTAGAGCTTTTATATCTAAACCCAAGTGAGGTCAGTGTAGGGCCTAAGAACAGGATGGAGCTGACCCTGGTAATAAATCCTACGGGAGGCCACGTCCTGTGCAGGGGCAGCTAGAGGCTTGCAGAGGAGGGCAGCTGCTCACCAGCCGGGGAGGATGGGTGGTGAGTGCACAGAGCCCCCCCGCCCCAGAAGGAGCTGTGTGCCTTTCAGAAGCCTTTTATTACCAATAGATAGCTCTCGGCTCAGATCTTCCTTCCCCCAGCCTCTCCTCAGCCCAAAATATATCAAGCTGTGTTGGAAGCAAAGTGTATTTTCAGCCTTGCCGGCACCCTTGGGGAAGTGGAGGGGAAACAGGGCTCTGTATCGGGCTTTGAGCTCCTCTTCTGCCCCTGTGTTCCTGAGTTCTGCTGCCTGGAAGGCAGGCAGGACCCATCCACAGTCTCACAGGCCAGGGCTGCTGCACAACCGGCGTTGACCTAAACATTCCTTTCCGTGATTGTTTGCAGATCATTAATTCTGTACCTTTGGGATGTAATTTAGGGCTATAACCAAGTCTTTCCTTGTCCTGCTTTCTTTTCCTTTCCCTGCCAGCACTGGGCTTACTGGTCTACCAGACAGACTAGAGAAGACAGCTATCAGAAATGACACATCTGTGGCTATTAAGTACGCTCATATCTGTGATCTCAACGGAGCCTCCAGACAGCCTCTGTGAGCTACATGGCCAGCAGAAGAGGAGACTGAGCCTCCAGAGTGATACGTGAATCCGCCTTAGTTGATACAAAGTAAGCAGAAAGGTATCAGGCTGCAGGCCCAGACCATGCCGGCAGCTTTCGCAGCATTTGCTGCTCGGATGTTGTAATAAGCTGTTCTCATTGCTTAACACAGACTGGGCCAGGCCTTCAGGAAGTACATGGCTTCCTTCAGGAGTGCTGCCCCAGCCCTGGCTCAGAACTGTGCATCACTGTTGGCGTCCCCTCTGCCTCCACCCAAACCCACCAGCATCTATAGAGTGCTTAAAATGCACCATGGCCTTTTCATTCAAAACTCATGGTGACAGGGACATCACTGGCCTTACATTATTATGAAGATTCAGTTTAAGATTGCTCAGCCAGGAAAGAACATCTGTGGAACCCACACTCAGACCTTTCCAGGTCTAGAGGTTGCTTCAGAAGTGACTTTGCCTTCCTTCTGTGTAAACCTTAGTACCGTGTAGTGACTCTGAGGGTATAACATTGTAGCAAAGGGTCAGAAAGCACATCAATTCTTTCTGTCCTTGTTAGGGTGAACACTGCCAACTACATTTGTTGGCTTATTGTAGTAGGAATCTGAACACATTGGTTTAACTGAGTTGAAATTATGTATTTAATTATTTATAAAATATATTTTCATGAAGACAGGCTGTGGTCGAGGACCCAGTTCCATGTACTTCCTGCTTTGTAAACATGTGGCCTTTGTCTTTTTTGGTACCTTATCTCTAAGTACCATGTCTGCACTCCATGCAGAAAGAAGAAGAGTGAAGGATAGAATAAGAGGACAATGGAGTCTCTTTGTGTCAGAGAAGCAGCCCCTTCAGGGAGAACTCCCCTTAATGGACTTCTGCATCTATCTGATTGGCTAAAAACAGTCATATGACAGCTAATGGCCATCTAGGAATCCAGACTGCAAGTATAGATGTCCCCTGCTTAGCTGGGCTCAGTCTATGATTTTTTTGAGTTTAGGGTGGTGTGAAAGCAACACGAATTCAGTGGAAAATTGCACTTAGAATTTTGAAAGTTGGACTTTAAGGCTGGTGCTTCTCCATGAAGCTGAGCAGGAACTGAGAACTGCAGCTCCCGGCCAGCCACAAGGTAGCAGGGTGGACAGCTAACTCGGCAGCGGGCTGTGTCACCACACCGGGCTTTGTGTCAGCCTTGTTAAGTGCGTTTCTAGCTGATACTGTTTCTATGATGGTCTTGGCAGGAGTAGCTCCATCATTATAGAGGAATATCTATGTCTCTAAACAGGTACTGGGTTTCCTGAAAAAAGATCCAGTGATTTGTTAATATAATAAAGGGCAGAGGGTGGATGCAGGGCAGAAGCCAGCGGTGCTTGCACCGGGCTATGCAGTAATGACCTCAGTAATCCCTCACATCGACCCAGGCTTTTAATTTCCAAATACACTTTCATGTGGACTACCCCTTTTAATCTCCATGGCAACCTTCTAAAATTGTAGGGTATGAATTACCCAGGAGTCATGCAGGTCTGGTGCTGTAGTGCACATTTCACACAAGAGGAGGCTGGAGCTTAAAGGGTTAAGGGATTTGCTCAAAGTCTCGGAAAGTCCTAAAATGGATATTAGCTTCTGACACCCATTGTGACTTCAGATAAGTCACTTAACTCTGTGCTTCCTTCTACTGAACAGCGGTAATAATCCTGTCCACTTCATAAGGATGGGTGAGGAACTGAGGACCTCCAGGGCCTGCACGTCTTAAATGCTCAGGAAACATGAGAAAAATGAATGATGAATGTAAAATAGATTCAAATGCATTTTGTTGACCAGCTCAAAAGCAAATTATTCCTCTTCTCCAACTAACCATTTCTAATTAGATGAGTATAAAAATTATCAAATAATTAACACATTTTCCTCATGCACAAGTGATACATAATTCCCATTAAACTGAGTGATTCCAGAAGGTATATTTTAGAGAATCCTATCTTTGAGATTTCCATGAGGCTTCCGAGCCATTTCTTAGGAGGGAGATATAGAAAAATGTCTTGCTTGGGTAAAGTTGTCCTTCAGACAAAGGATTTATGTCTAAAGCATAAAAGAATTGAAGACGATCAGATCTTTAAAGACCCAGTCCAAAAATGGGCTTCTGAGATGAATATATACTTTGTAGATGAAGAAATACAAATGACAAATAAATATATGAAAAAATGTTCAATTTCACTCATCATGAAGAAATCAACGTATAACAAATGCTGGAGGGGTTGTGGGGCAAAAGAAACCCTTCTGCACTGTTTATGAGAGTATGAACTGGTGCAACCATGGTGGAAATCAATGTGGAAACTGCTTGAAAAGCTAGGATTACAAGATCCACTTGGCCCAACTATTCCCCTTCTGTGTATCTTCCTGGAAGAATTAGAAACATCAAACCACAGCAATATATGCACACCCGTGTATACGCAAGTGTGGTTTGTAATGGTTAAATCAGAGAAACAACCCAAATGCCCATCCAGCAGGGATAAGCTTGAGACGCTGTTAGGTAAATGGGTGCAGCTTGAGAGCAGACAGTTAAGTGAAATAAGTCAGACTCACATATGTAAACATTGCGTTGTCTTCCTGGTAGGTGAAAACAGACTGTAAATAAGGACCAAAATGTAAAATAGATATTGTGAAATGAGAATAAACTGTTTAAAGTGAAAAGGGAAATAAGATAGGGAAAATGGGCAAGGAAGAGGAAAAAAAAAAGAAACGTGATAAAATGGAAACAAAGCTCTGCTGATGACCAGGGGAAGAGGGATGAGAGGAGGACAGGAGGAGAAGGGATTGGGAAAAAGGCAGAGCAAAAATACATCCCACGCAAATTCCCTGTAACGAATGTGCTAATTACATATATCTAAAATGTACCAATAAACTTAATTAAAAAAATGTTATCAGCTGTGCTTTGGGTGTAAGGCAGCTGCCTTTCCCATGTAGCTGGTTAAATGTGTGTTCCATGGATTTTCCTCGCCAGCTGCAAGGACTGCCCTAAGAGGGAGCAGGGCGTGTGACCTAAGAGGAAGCTTCGTTCTGGCGCTTGGCTCAAGCCCTGTTCCTCAGGAGCTGTGCAGGCAGCCACGCGGGTGCCCCGATTCTCACTTCAGGCATCTGTCTTTTCTTCCCAGTTGTCTTACGTTGGCAGCAGAAGGGGCTGGGCTTACATCAGCGCGACCCTCAGCACCCTGCCTCTTCTCTCTGTATCCAGCGCACATGGAGGTCTATTTATGCATGGCCTAAATGAATATGAAATGGGTGACAGAACTGACGGAGCCCTGTAAGTATAAAGTTACGCTGACTAGAAGTTATTAGTACTACCACATATTTAATGACTTCTGTTACTAAGAGGAAGTCTTGGCTTTGAAAGAAATGTACTTTTCAGGAGTTTTTAGGGGTGGAGCAAGGCTGAGGGATTGGCCAAAGGATAGAAGAGAATGTGGTCTCCGTGTATTTAATTTATAGGTGTTAAATCCTTTGGAGGCATAAATAAAGTCTATTCAACAGGAGTCTAGCAGGAAGCATTAAACACTCAAGGGTGAACCATGAATCAGGCAGTGGGTAATGGGCACAAACCAATCACAAAAGAAAAAAAAAGCAGAAGCTGATTTTCTATCCAGCTTTCCTGAGGTTTAGTAAGATTGCAAGCTGTACATAGGAATGCATGCCAATTGCTGAACATGGACATAAGTTATCCTCTTGCTATAGCCAAGAGCATGGGTGGCAGCTGCCCATCCCCCATCTGTGTCCTGCCATGGTTTTGCTGATGTTGTTGGTTTTAGCAGATTTGCAAGGCATGATGCCTATTGCTAAGTATACACTGCACTGTGAAGCAGATCCCTGTGTGTCATATAGCCGTAACTATACACCCAATGAATACAGCATCCTAGAAGCTGCTTTACCCATCTCCTAGTAACTCCTATTTTAAAAGTTTATTTCTGCATATTTGATGATTTTAGATATCTCATTATATTAGCTGTCCATTGGTGGGACAAAATACTTGAGGAATCAACCAGGAAGAGGAAAGATTTACCTTGGCTGATGACTTTAGATGGTCTATGCCATGTATAATCCTTAATAATGAATGACATCCAGCCTGATATATA
>PVKA01045906.1:0-15258 GCA_004027165.1 Ctenomys sociabilis | reverse complement strand
AAAAAAAAAAAAAAAAAAAAAAAAAAAAAAAAAAAAAAAAAAAAAAAAAAAAAAAAAAAAAAAAAAAAAAAAAAAAAAAAAAAAAAAAAAAAAAAAAAAAAAAAAAAAAAAAAAAAAAAAAAAAAAAAAAAAAAAAAAAAAAAAAAAAAAAAAAAAAAAAAAAAAAAAAAGAAACTGTCTGATTGACATTTGTACTTCAATAAAATGAAAGGAAAAAAAAATTAAAATTAAAAAAAACATGCCCAGGGGGCGGGACTGGCACTGCTCAAGGGGAATGGAAGTAAACATTTCTAAACTTGCTGTGTGTTTGAAAAGAATTCAAGGAAAACACCAAAACTCAAAAGCATGAATTAAAAAATATAACTTGTGTAGTGAGAAACCATGGAATCTAGCATCTATTTGAAAAGTACCAACCATTTGGGGGCCTCCTATGTGACGACACAGCAGGCACAAAAGAAGTGCTGAGGACACGGAATCATCCAAGGTAAACGTTCTGAAAGCAGCTCTCTGGAAACACACACATACCTCAGTGGTGTTACTGCCCGAATGGTATCAAGTTACCACACACTAATCTGCCCACTCCAATCTCTAGGATCACTGTCTACCTGATTGGTAGTACTTACACCACATCATTTGCTAAAATCTTTTATTCACATTCTTTTTTATTGTAAAGGGCAACACTAAAATTTGACAGTAACAAATGCAAAGTAAAGAACTTAATACCTGTGCTGAATAAAAAATAAAAAAGAAACAATCAACATTCATGAATAACAATAATTCCCACCAACTACCTCTAAATTATTAGCATATTCTAACAGCACATTCTTTCTAGAGAAATATAGTTTCAAGCAAATGTAACACTAAAGTTCTAAAGAATATTTATGCACAATTGGAAGCAAGCAAACAAAATGGAACAAGGCACCCCTGATGGAAAAAAGAGAGTAGAACATTTATAAAAATATTAAGTACTGGGAAAATCATATATTGCATATATGTGTGTGCACATGTATGATTAATGCTTTTAAATTGACAATAGACATAGTGTGGCTGGATTGAAGATATGAATAAATAAGGAAAGATTTAACAAGTATTATTTAGCACAGAACCAAACATAATAACTTACTCATTAATTAAATCAAGTAATTGAAAGCAGTAATTAAATGAGCAATTTTAAAACAAATTTGTGATAACTGAAGAATTATCAAATAAAAAGTTAGAGATAAAGGAAACACCCAGGCTATGTGTCAGGGAAATAGTAATAGAGAAATTTTATCGAGGTTAGGTGGAAGCACTTGAAGACACAGAACTTGCTACATTTATTGAGGCAAAATAAAGAAAAAAATGAAGATAAAACACATTCTGAGATAATGTTGAAGGATTATTTTACAATAATGAAAGACATAATTATTCATTCTGGTAACTTAAAATAGCACATCAGAACATTCCAAAGTGAAGCAGAAACTCAAACACACACAATAGAAAATGTCTAAATGTATCCCAAGAAATAATATTAGCTACAAAAGAACAGCTGGTCAGACAGGTTTAACCTGAGCAAGAACAGCACAATCCTATCATAATTAAATAATGAGTTTATTATTTATTTTTTAAAAGAATCTAAAAAGACATAACCTGAGAGTTATTTGCCTAAAAAACAAGAGACTGTTTAAAAAGGTGCTAGACAACAATCATTAAATTCTAACAGAAGATAAGGTATTCTAAAATTTATGATTATTTGGGTAGCAAAACTATTAAAATCTTTTAGAATGTGTAGACACAATTCTAGGGGGAATCAATCACAAAAGATAACCAAAAGTTACTAATCAATTTCAAACATACTACAAAAAATTAAAATAAATAAAAATATATTGGTAATTTCAATAAATATAAATGAACTCATCTTTCCAATTAAAGCACAAATACTACCAAATAATTAAAAACTAAAAAATCAGGAAAATGCGTGCATTCTTTAAGAGTCTTCTATATAATAAAAACTCACGCCATTGAAAGTACACTAAGAAACAGCAGAAAAGGCATTCAAAGATAGGGGACTTGCTATTTAGTGCCAGACAGACCAATAACCTAAAGCAAAAATACATTACTAGACCAGAGTCATGTACTTAAAGGGTCAGTTCGGTATGACAAGTATAACAGTCCAAGTCTTTACTGTACCTAGGCTTAGGACATGTGAACCACAAATTGGGATAAGCTGTTGGAAAAATTAACACACTTGCTTATCTTAGTTGAAGGTTTTCTAACTATAACACAATGAGTAGATAAAGCACAAAGTAACCCATAGCCTGTAGGATGTTGGAGCAGGACCTTAGCAGATAAATATAAAACTCTGAACTTGTTGCAAAGTATGTATCTAATTTCTGTTTCACAAGGATAAAAATAAACCATAACCTCACACAAATAACTTGCCAATGATTGAGCCATATTTACCATTTGTCCTTAAAGTAATTAT
Source organism: Ctenomys sociabilis (assembly GCA_004027165.1). Lineage (NCBI taxonomy): Eukaryota > Metazoa > Chordata > Mammalia > Rodentia > Ctenomyidae > Ctenomys > Ctenomys sociabilis. The sequence continues at coordinate 12,794 of PVKA01045906.1, read as the reverse complement.
GCTAGAAATAATGTATTAGTAATAAATGAAAGTTTAAATATAACAGGCCTCAAAACATAAGCCAAGAAAAAATAAAGGAATGTGAGTGACAATATATATAAATATTATAGGGTACGCCAAATTTTATTTACTAGAAAGCATACAATCCTAACAACTTTATTTGAAAAAAAATTCTGAAAATTGTAAATGTAAGTTTTCAAATTCAAAATTAAAGATTTATATAAGACAGAGGTTAATAAAAAAGAAACAAAAAATTAAAATTAGCTAAAAGTTGATTATCTCAAAGCATTAATAACTTATCAGCAAAATTATTTAAGATAAAAGGAGAAGCAGCCGAACATTGCAATGCCAGCTGGTGAGGCAGCACTTGCCTGTAATCCCAGTACCTTGGGAAGATGAGTCAGAAGGATCATAAATTTAAGCCCAAACTGGGTATTTTAGAGAGTCCCTGCCTTAAAATTTAAGATACAAAAAAACTGTCAATGTACTTCAAGGAAACATCATTAGTTCAATTAATTCCCAGTTCAAAAAAAAAAGGGTTATCTGTAGTAAGATTAAGATTTAACCCAAAATATACTTATCACAGATAATAAAAAGATAATAAACTATGACATTTAGATGACAAATTAATGAGAACATTTGAAACAATTTATAGTACACATAATTTTTATTCACTGAAAAATGAACATATTTATGAACTGGAGTAGTGTTTTTTTTCTTTAGTTAAGTATATGTCTACCAGGGAAAACATAGCTTATGGTTTTCTAAGTGAGGCTTAGCAAACACTCAAGATGAAACAGTTCCAAACTCCTACTCATTCATCGGTAAGAAATAAAATTCAGAGATCTCTACAGAGGTGCTGTAATTTGAAAAAAATTCTGAAAATTGTAAATGTAAGTTTTCAAATTCAATATAGCTAATCTTATGATACATAAACTAAGGAGAAAAATTATGAGAGGAAAGGATAGCCAAATTTGTGAATGTATGGCTTTATATATGAATATAAAGAATGATTTAATTTCATTTTCATTATGAAGATAATGTTTTATCACAATAGAAAACAATGCTTGATTAACTTGCAGTCTTAAAGTTAAAAAAAATCTTATATGTCCCTAATTTAAGACATTCTTAGCCTGTGTATATTTTGCCTAAATTTTACTTTTAAATGTCATGTAACAAATCCACAAATAAATGCTGGTTATAATGAATTAAGGTTCACAACATACAGTAGGAATTGTGTGGCATAAAATAATTTTTTTTTTTAAAATCCACAGTGACTCACCAAGGAAGACATGATGTAAGAGTTACTTGTAGCAATGGAAAGTGAGAGCCCTTGACCTTAGCACATGCATTGACTTTAACTAGATAAGTGTGGGGTCTAGAATTACTTGATAAATATCGGGAGTTTAGCTCTATAATTCTTACATATATAGGAAAGTATGATATATTGGGAAGATATTTATCTATTAAATATTTCTTCTGCTTTAGTCACTATTTTACATTGGCAAATTATGTTAAAATAAAATAGATTTATTAAATTCTATATCATATATACAGTTGAAAATTTCAGATAGCATAAAAATTCAAATTAGAAGAAATGGAAGAATAAATGAACACAGTGGCAAGTCATTAAGTATTATTTGTATATGTAAAATAGCTGTATATATATATATATATATATATTGTCAGGTCCATATATCAAGAATCAAGAACCAAGCTGCTATATAAATGAAAATAAATCTATTTTGGCATTTGTCCTGAAATTTAATTCTCTTCTAAACTTTGTGCATAGTAAATAGTCTTTCTGTATATTCATTATAACTGATAATAGAAGAGCAACTGTTGTTTTCTTTTCTGATTTCAAATGACTAAATTTTACATTATTAGTGTTATACAAGAATGATTAAAAGTGGATACAAAGTATAAATTTCAGACAATTTCTTTACATCTCTTTCAAGTTGACTACACTTAATACCTATCATCTGTAAATGTTAACATTTATCTACTTTTACCACTGTAAACTAATTTTCTTTTGTTATATAAGCTTGTTAGGAAAAAAAAAGAGCTGACACAGGAGTGACAATACCTAGTCACTTCTGTGTGCCTCCTCCCAGCCCTGCTGACAGCAGGCGACTAACTCACTAGCACACTCTTCCCCTCTGAGCTCAGCATGTCCCTGACTGTCTCCCACTCGGGGCCTCAAAATTGACCAAAGCAGATGAAAGCAAACAAGCTCCTTCCTGGAGCCACGGAGTCCCAGCAGCACCCCACAGAAGTGACTCTGCACAGGTCTGGTGTCCCTCCAGGTGCTTCAAGCCTTTCCAGTATTCCTGCTGCTTTCTGTGGCAACCTTGTATGCCCACTGAGCAGATTCCAGTGAACACTATGGGCAACCACATTAGGTCTATCTTTACAGAATAATCCAGCTGAAATGTCCTAGCTATTGCTATTTCCTCTTAGTTTACCCTATGAAAGTGTATAGGTCAGTACAAATTAAAATCTAGTTTGAAATGTTGAGAATTCATCTTGTCAAATCTTCTGTCAAACATGACTTTTTGGCTGATGTCAGCATGTGCTTTTTGAAAGGAATGATTCCTAAGTTTTTGGATGTCATAGGATATAAAGACAACACACACATACAATATACACACACAAATGCTCACTCTCTGTCTCTGTCTCTCTCTCTTTCTCTCTTTCTATCTCTCTCTCCCTTTCCCCCAAACAACTTCAGTCCATATATAAGGCAGACCATGTTTTACCATAAAAGGAAAAAACACACCTAGAAGAGCAATAAACAGTAGCACAATGGGTTCATAAAATGAATGCTACTTCAATATTAAAAGAATGATATGATCTGAGGATACTGAACAATGTGCACATTAAATTACACCATATAAATATCCATTGTGCTAGGAGCTGGTGAACTTTCATCACTGGCCCACAGATATATTTGGCTTGAAAATATGGGCACTTCCAGGTCAGATTACTACCAGTGTTATTTGTATAAGGAAAACCACCTTTGAGATTTGTGTCCTTATTTGCTACTTTATGTGTTTCTCTTTCTTCTAGCTCTCCATGTACTTAGTCAGAAATTTAAAATACAAATCACATTGATTTCTACCTAAGACAAACTAACAGTTACAATAGCTAACATTATGCTAATTGGTCAAAATCTGAACACTTTCACTCTAAAATCAGAAATGAGACAAGGATGTCCACTATCACAACTCTTCTTCAATATTGTTCTGGAAAAATTAACTGGGGCATTTAGATAAGAGAAAGACATAAAAGTAGGAAAATAAGAAGTTAAATTATTTATAGATGATGCAATACTCTACATAGAAGGCATCAAAAGACTTCTAGATTTAATAACCAATTTCAGTAGCATATAAATACATATATATAATATATGTATATGCATATATATGTATATATATAATATATATATATTTACACACACACATTTGTGTGGTCAGTGACATCATAAATGAAATCAGAAGAAAAACTAGAATGAGGGGGAAGTTTAAAATGCATATAAACCTCAAAAGGCAAAATCATTGTTATTATATAACAGACTTCCACAAATTAGTGGAAACAGATAATCTTGCAGAAAAAAAATTAATGAGTATTTAATTTGCAGAAAACAAAGCAAATATCTGAGTAATGTATGGATGTATGCACAGCAATGTAGTATTCAAAGCACTAATTAATTGACAAGAAATGTCAATTTCATCTATCATATATACAGATTTTAATGAAAGAGTTAACATTCACCATAGGAATGGATGATAGAACTAGGTGGTCTGACGCCTTCTTTGTGTAAAGGTGATGAACTAGGGCCCTTTTAGCAAGTAATCTATCATGGAAATGCAATTTTTAACACAGTAATAGGGAATGATCTCACAGATATAAAGGCACTAACATAAATGTGTCTGCATTCAAGAATATTTATTACAGCATTAAAATAGAAACAAAAAGAAAGCAGTTGGAATATTTATCAATAGGAAATTAAATATCTTAATTGCACAATTATGCAATGAAATATTATAGGGCTGTTTTAGAAGAGCGTTTAAGATTTTTTTGAATAATTAACAAATAAAGTTACAGAGGAGTATATTGTTTATGTTTTTTACAACAGATACTTAAGCACAAATATTTTAATATTTAAAAATTATAGGGTACAGAGAAATTTCTACATATTTACTGAGCATATATATGTGTGTTATTTGATAATAACCCCATAAAGTTATAACAGTGCAGTGAATAAAAAATCGAAAGTTTTGTTTTAGAAACAAGGTCTTGCTATGCAGTTGGGGCTGTCCCTGTGCTCACTTCACAGTCCCCAGGCTATACTGAACTTTCAATGATCCACCTCTCTCTATCTCCTGAGTGTGAGAATTACAGGCATACACCACCACACCTGGGGATCTGGGACTTAAATGGTTTGTTCAGGATTCCTTGGCCCAGATAGCATGTGGGGCCGGGGATTGAACTCAGGACCTTGAATTTGCCACTTAGGTGCTTATGCCTCTGAGCTATCTCCCCAGCCCCTAAAATTTTAAATGTATGCATTTGAGAAGACATATACTATTGCAATACATTATATATTATATTACATTATATTATATCACATGTTTATTATAGATTTGCCAATCACCTCAGAAGAATTGTCCAAAACTTTTGCAACGGAGTTTATACCAGGAATCCCTAGCAACAAACATACATATAATTAGACTGTTTCCATAGGAAATGCTTACACAGCTGAGTATTTTTGCTGTTTAGGGTTTATGAATGTGAGTCACTCCACATATAAATCAGGGTTATTCCCTTAAGGTAGAGTTTATATTCAACCAAGAAATCAGAATGCTAATATAATCATTTGAAACATAGTTTTTATCAGAACAAAATAAAAAAGTTAGTGTTTTTGCATAAGTAACAACTACATAAAACAGCACTCCCCTATTACCCCACCACTTAGGTAGGCTGAGAGCCAGGAGGGTTAAAAATTTGAGTCCTGACTGGGCAACTTAGTAAGATACTGTTCAAAATTTAAAATGAAAAACTACCATGGTTAGGGAATGGAGCTCACTTGTAGAGAATTCCTGGTTTGATGTACAGAACCACCAAGAAAGATAAATGAGTAAAATTATAATTAAAAATAACTATTATTTTAATATTTTAAAGAAATCAGATTACTCAGTTTCTAACTAGCAATTAACTAGTTAGTGGCAATTAACTAAATAATTAGTTATTCTTCATTTAATAGGCTACAGAATTTGAAATCTGTATGCTTCCATAAATTGACATTAATATTAATGTCATGATCATCAATATGCTTGACAAATTTCAGCCCAATATTTAAATTATTCAACAATAAATATACCTTAGTCTCTGAAGTGCTCAGTCTGCTGCATTCCATGGCTTATTAACTCTTCTACACGATATTTTCCACCCTTCAGTCACGAGGGTGTGGTCAATCTTGACACTGCCCGGGCTGCCAAGAGCAGAACTCTTGTGCCGCATTTGAGATGCTCACCTGTCTACATGGGGATTGATTGGGCATTCTACCTACACCTTTACTCTTAAAGAAAAAATACTCTCCTGCGCCCCGTCTTCAGTTCTCAGAGGTACTTTACTGCCATTCACCAGACTCTGAGAGCAGACTTCATTTCTTTTTCTGCAGTGTATTTTAACCACCCGCCCTCATAATCTCGGATTGCTTGCCGATTCATGCCAGTCTTATTCAGACACATTCAGCACTTATACGTTCTAATTCTGAAAAATAAAGCATCATTGACAGTGGATTGTCGAAATTCTATAATATTTCACTAGTATTCACAGAATATACAAAAAACTATTCATATTGCATTCAAAATACTTGTACAGCTCCTTTGGCTCTCTAAATCTGGATCATTTAAATGTCAGCAGAGAATTGATTTTCAAAAATATAAAATGGAGCCTCTGAATGGAATACAAACAGCATTCTAAAAATACAGCTGAAATTCTGTGATGAAACAAGAAATAATTACTATTTTAGTATTCCAATTAGTGTTCTCTATAGACTCCTCCCATTAGAATGGTAAGAGAAGGTTCATGCATTCCCCATTATTGTGACAATTTAACACTCTGATTTAGCTACTATGGTCTTCTTTCTTTTATCTCATCATAGAAAGAAAACAGCCCCTATAGATTTGCCACCTATCGTAGATATATTTTTAGGATCCACTTGACAATTCAGAGTTACTGGACAATTCTTACTTTCTACAACAAACTGCGTTAATATAACAATACCAAAAGAATATTTGCACACAAACCAATGACATCACGTACCATATAATTATGAGTGTAAGACAGGAGACCACTGTCTTCTCCAATGAAACTATTGAACAGCAGAAATGATAGTCACACTTTCTGAATAGTAACACAATATGGTCCCTCATTGCTGGACTTTGATTATTGTGACAGTGATGGTAACATAGGAGTCACTCATGTACTGAAAAAGGTTTAAGTTATGTTATGAAAAATAAACTCTAGGTAGAGAAAATATAAAACATGTAAATGAAATATTACAGAAGATGTCTTACCAAAATGTTACACAGGTCAATGAGAAGAGGGATCTTTAAATGGTATGAAGCTTTGCTTTTACTCTCTTTAAGATAAAAAAATAAAAAAATATACAAATATGTATGTATATACTTTGGTACATTCCTATCTTGGTACTTTAGGCATAGACAGCAAGGTAGTGGGCTGCATGCTGAAAGGCCCTGGGGGCAGCTTATGCTGCTCGCTTTCAGAGTTCAAGGCACAGGCATCAGTCTTGGGCACCAAGATCACACATTTCTCCCTGTGAAAATTCACGCAGGGCAGAAAGACACCTAATCCAAGTGAAATATGAACAAAGAAGATCTCATAAAGGTTATCAAGGTATCAGGGGAAATAACATCAAGTGTTCATGCAAACAGTCAGAGAAATTACTGCAATGCATTTAGAAGCTGAATTTATGGGAAAGCAAACATTATAAAGAATGCACAAATATGATATATATTATCATTTTTCCTATTTCCTCAGTAACCTTGGTAGCAAATGAAACATGCTTAATTAATACTGTGCAATGTTTGAGGCTCAGAGTAAACATTTGATTATAAGTTATGAATTTCTATATTCTGATATTTTGAGATTTATTTTGCAGTTACTTTAGTATATAAGAGTTGGGGGTGAGAATGACAATTCAGTTTCGGCTCAAGACCACTGTGGTGGTTAATGTTAGGTGTCAGCTGACTGGATTAAGGAATAATACCTCCAGAATGGGCAGAGCACTGCTTCTGGACATGTCTGTGGGAGCGCACTTTAGGCAGCTTTGCATTGCAGCACATAAACACATACATGAATGAATAAATAAATACATTTACAAATACAACTAACAAAGTAAAGGACAAAACATTTATTTTGGCCACAATTTGTAGATATTTCAATTTATAGGATAGCTAGTTGGCTTCTGTGCAAGATGATATGGCAGAGGGGAATGGAAAAGGCTCATAGCACAGGACAGCTGCTCAGAACATACCTGCCAGAGGGAGGATATGGGAAGGGAGAGAAGCCTTCCCCAGCCACACCCTGCTTCTTCAACCTGGCTCCTAGCTTTAAGTCAGCCATACATCTCCATAGTCTGATCACCTTCCAAAACTCCTCATCTGTAAGATCATGAGGCTCTTGAAGGACATCTAGCTATGAATGACAACAAAATGTTTTCCAGGGAAGACCGGAAGGTCGGATGGTGCACTGAGTCAACCATGTGCCTCATCAATATGGTTGAGCACCATCCAGCCATCTAGGGCCCAGAAGAGAACAGAAAAAAAAGAATAAGAAAATTACCACTGTCTCTGTCTCTGTCTCTATCTCTGTCTCTGTCTCTGTGTCTCTGTGTCTCTGGCTCTGGCTCTGGCTCTCTCTCTCTCCATCTATCTATCTCTGTCTCTATGTCTCTCTCTGTTTCTCTATCTCTGTCTATATCTCTCCCTCCTTCCTTCTCTCTCTCTCTCCTTTTCTCCTTCCCTCCTTTCCACCTCTACTCTCCTCTCCTTTCCTTCTCTCTTCTCCTTCCCTCTGTGCTCCTACTAGAACACACCAATTACTCCTCTTACCTAATCTTTTTTTCCCCTCTCCACTCTTACCCAACCTGAGACATACAATCTCCACTCTCTTTTCCCTTTGGACACTACTGAAATCTGCACCAGTGTACCCCAAATCTCATGCCTTTGGACTCATGCTAAGACCTGGGTAATGAAACTTTCATACTTTTCCTAGACCCTGCTGTTGGCCTCACTGATTTCCAGCTCACAGATGGTCAAAATAGATATTATCAGTCTTCATAATCAGTTGAACCAATCCTCCAAAGAAATTCCATCACAAGTATCTCCTATGTAGCCATCCATTGCTTTATCTCCCATTGTTTCTGTTTTTCTAGAAGACCCTGACTAATACATATACATTTAGGTGGATTTATAATTGCATTAAGAGGAAGTCACACAAAGCATACTGCTGTCACTGTCACAATGAGCACCCACAGACCCCTGAAGGTTCTCTAGCCCCTCAGAATGGTCTACATAGTCTAGCAACAGAGTGCACACTCTTAAGTGGGAAAAAATGAAGAAACTATTCACTGAAGCTCATTCTCTCCTGTGCTGCTCCTTTGTGGTGGCCGTAGAGCAGGCTGCACATGGCCAGTGCAGCAGGACATCCCCTGTGCCCCCAGCACAGGCTCCTCCATACTGCGTCCTGGCGTGCTTATGTGCTTTGATACACTGTCCCCGTAAGTTACAGCAAGGACTAAGTCGCTTATTTTCATACTGTGTGAACCATCTGGGATAATGGATGGTCTCATATTTAGTCAGCATTCACATATGCTATCCAGCGAAAGGACTGGCACCGCTTCTTACTCAGATTTGAGTATTTGTCAGAAATGTGAACGTCTGCTTCTGTATTCTGGATTTAGGAACATAAGATAAACTTTGGGAAAACAAAGCCAAAACTATCTGTACCCTCTTTCATGCTCCTTTCTTAAAAATCACAGTAACTCAGCTATATCAATATAGTTTAATTGAACTTTGAAAAGAAACAGTCCCGTCTATCATGCCAGTGACAGTATGAATGTTCGGGGAAGGACAAGCTGATCTTCCCAGAAGGAAAAGAGATGACAGAAGGGACAAGACAAAATACCCTGGAAGTAGTTCAAGTTTTCTAATGGACCATTAGCAAATACACAGCGAAGTAACGCTCCAGATTTGGGCGGAGGGCAGCGTTTTGATCGGTGGCTGAAAAACAGAATGACCAATACAGGCATGACAATGCTCCAGAGAAAATTGATTGCACTTCTTGGTTGTTCCTCAGAATTCTTCCTTTGCCCTGCTGTGGGTAACCTCTACCATATTTAAAACTTCTTGGGTCTACGATCCTTTAACATATATTTTACTACTGAAAAAATGGTGTGATGACAGAAGATGGGAATAGCACAGAGCTAACTTTGTGTTGTAACAGCTCCAAATATGAAATGTTTATAATAGGAAAGGCACAGTGACTCTTCAAAAAAGTAATCACTTTTAGGAAGTAAGCAAGAACAAATATTATTAAATACTTTATTTGCTGTGTTTAATCCATTATCAACACTTGAAAGAAAATCATCAACTATGATGCCACCTCCCAAGAATCTTATGCTTTTAATATATAAGACAGTAGGACATCTTGTTCCATATAATTTTGACTGCAAGCAAAGCATTAATGTTTTAATAAGCCATATTTTGTTTACCTTGGAGAAAGCTACTGAAGCATAAGAATTTCTTTATAAAATATGTCATACTGAATTTTTAAAACCTGATGATTTGAGTTGATCCAAAATCTTTTATCTATTCTATCCAATAAGGCTATCTGTTGGTGGCGGACATATTACATGTTTCAAATTCCACTGCTGGTATTTGAGTAAAGTTAAATATCTTTCTCCTCTAACATAACCAGCCATAAGAAATTTAATAATTATAACATCTCAAAAATTACTTAGATCAGGGGCTGGGGAGGTGGCTCAGTGGAGTAAGCACTTCCCTGGCAAGCACAAGGGCCTTAGTTCAAACCCTGGTTCCACCACAAAAAAAAGAAAAAAAAAAGATTTAGATCTTAATATTTACTTCTACCATGAAAAATAAATTCTTGATTTTGTAGAAATGGAAGACTGTTCTGAAAAGAGCACTCTTAACTCTTACCTCTGTTGTATGAATCAGTTACTCTCCTAAAAAGCTAAGATTTGTAAAGGCAGAGCCAATGCTGATAGTCTTGCATTGCATGGATCCTATTTATTTTTCAACCTGTTCCATGTGGATTTCATTTCTCCTGAATGAAGCTGCACCTGCCAAGGTGCCTGCCAGGCTCCTGTCCTGCCACCTCGAGGCTTAGCTCAAGCTTAATGTTACTTCTGTTATCAGCCACATTCCCAAGCTCAGCACTGTCTTCCTACCAAACTCTTCTACTATGGCTCCCGCATCACAGTACTCTGTTGTCCTCTTTTTGTACATTGATTTCCTGAAAAAGTTTTGGTCTTACCCTACTGCATTTACCCTTTAAAGCTTGAGTTTCCTAATACTTCTCCTCCTTTGTGTCTCTCTTCTTTTCTTTCCTTTTCATTTTCCCCCAGTGATCTAAATTATAGCCATAATCATAACAATGCCCTTCATATACTGCCAAGTCTCCATCGCAAATATATGTCCATGTTTCCTAACCAACAATTCAAGCACCAGTATCAAAAAACAACAAAAATCAATGCATGCATTCAATATTTTATGACAGAAATTGTCTTTTTACATTTGTCTATCAACTGTGATAGTACTTATAATGAATTAATTGTAAGTTTAGGTGAAGATATATTAGCTTTAAGATATTTCCTGGAACAAGATAATACTAGATTATAAAGAAAAGTAATGACAAGAAATATTGTATTTTTACCTTAGACTATGCAAATTGAATAAAAGAGTAGAGAAATTAGAGTCAGAAATAGGCACCTATTCCCTTAAAAAAAGAAAACCTCAAATATGTAGACTGAAATAAGTTACTATGTAAAGAGAAGATTGATTTCACTACGCATGAGTGCTTTGTCCAGAGCATAAAGATTTATTATCATAAGAAGGTATTATTTCAGGAAATTTAAGATGAAATCAATACTTTAGAGATCATAAAAGCTTGGCATGAATTGACCACTGAAGGCTGGATATTTTATTGTGGTATTGGGTTATTTATCTTGGATGAACTATCAAGGTCATTTCACTGGCATTCTTCATTTAATTTCGACTTAACAACAAAAAAATTTATCTTTTGGGATCATGTTGGTGGAATGTTTTACTCAACATTTGATTACAAAGTTTTGTTCTGCTTTATAACCATGATCAATAAAACCAAGGCAGATGAAAAATGAAGTAATAAAGGTTTATAGTCAAGGTAATATTAGAACAAAATAACATTTCATTCAAACAAAGTACAAGAGAACTTATCAAAAGATGATAATTTAAAGTATTTCATATTTAAAACTAATGATTTTAGTGTAAATAAATGCACAATAGTCATCCTTCAGATTAAAGTAAATTAGAATACATGGCTGTTCCTTTCTTAAATTTTATCTTTTTTCAGATAATGTATCTGACTATCTATCAAAGGCTTACATAGCAGATTTCCATAAATTAGTCTGCAAATGATTCAATACCATTTCTGAAACAATGAAACTTTTCTTTCCAGGATAGTTAGTGTTCCTTTGGAAGACAACTTCTACTTGCTGGCTTACCCAATAAATAAAGTACCACTCACAGATCTACTGAAAATAGAAGATAAAAGATAGGTAAGATAGTCTTTATTCAAAATAATTAGTAGATTGAAGCCAAATGCTAAACTGTGAGAAAGGAAAACACATGTGTGACTTTTTGTGTCTCATCTTCCCTTGCAGTCTCCCAGCATCCTCTTTTTCCTCTCCTTCCTACCTTCTTTCCTTTCTCTCTCCCTCTTTACATCTTTCTTTCATTCTTTGATGTCTAATTTTTTTCTCTTCTCTTTTTGTCTTCAAAAATACCAAGAAAACAGAGTTACATATCTCTAACCCATAACAACAACAATTAACATATCATTTCTGTTAACACTCACATTTGATGTCAACTACATAGGTTATGTCAAAGTAGACTTAAATTTTCAGCCTCATGGTAGAGCAATATTATTGTTTTAGAGTTAGATTGTTCGCAATGAAAGGATATTTAGAAAAAAAAATTCCGGTAAAACAAGCATTTGTTTGTAAGTCATATTATTTGGAAACTTGGATGTACTGAATGAAAGTAAAACAAAAGCAGTAAATGAGGTGGGTATACACAACAATACATAATGTGAAACAATTTAAAATTAAATCTGTGCAATGAGTGTCATCCATAAGGAAATTGAGCAAGAGTGTGACTAAAATATAAAGAAAGTTTAAAGTTTAACAGTAGAATAAAATGACCTAAAATTTAAGTGGAAAATGCAAAAGATTAATATCTTGGGTTAAACCTAAGAAGTTTAAAGGTGAATAAAAATTAATCATATTAGACTTTACAACCATATAGTATATAAGTAAATATATATTATCTCCTTTAATATAAATTTTATGAATAACATCAGATGAAAGATATGTTATTATTGTATATCTATTATATTATAGAACACATTATTTAAATGAATTATCCTAACATAAACTTAGAGTAGCACATATCTCAAAAGTTTATCAAAACAAATTTCCTATA